>JANHGC010009938.1:34626-45141 GCA_027560395.1 Boaedon fuliginosus | reverse complement strand
TCCAAGCTTGATGACAAAGCCAGGTCTTTACGGCTTTGCGGAACACAGGCAGACTAGAGATGGTCCTAAGTTCAGTGTGGAGTGAATTCCAAAGTTACATTATTGTAACAACATACTTCAATGCGGAATGTTTTACATAGTATTCAAATATTTACAACTTGGCATGATGGCTTCTCCAAATGCACCATATTTTGACACGTTTAATGTAATGCCAGTAATGTATGGAGGACTTATTCTTATGGTCTTATGTTAAAAAGAAAAAAGAAATGAAATGATGACCAAGAATCTGGCAGGGGAGAAATTGTACAGGAAAGCATATTGTGAGCCTGGTATCTTTTAAACAAAACTTCATAGGTTATGTTATTTTGTTAAATTATACTGATCTTATTTGAAGATAGCAGATTGGATCAATTCTAATCACATATACATATGGGAAGCAAGCCCCATTAATTTCGATGGGCACTGAATAGGATTGCAGTTTGATTTATTTGTACTGGGTTCCCATTGGGGAAAAAACATGGGGCTTAAATTGTCGTGACTAATGTTTGTTGATTTTCTACAGGACCTAAGTTCAACTAAGTTTGACTGCAATTCATTTTGTGTTCCCTAGGTTATTTTTTCTACCTTTACCAAAAATAAGGTTTTAACCTTATTTTTCCCCAGTAAACTTGGGAAAAAATGTGCAGAATAGAGTTCCTTAGCGGCTACCCTTTACCTGGGAAGCATAACAGCTGGAAGTCAGCAGAAGGAAGAATGACAAGGCATTAACCTGAAAGTGCTATTCATTGCATTTAATATTAATATATGCACAGAGCATCCCACTGTTGCTACTTTGGGAAAGAAATTGGGTTGGGATACAGGAGAGAGCCACCATTACATTACTCCCAATTAGCCCCTATGGTGTGCCTCCAACATTGGGGGAAAGATTGTCCCTAGCACAATGACAAAAAAGACCAACAGAAGAAATTCCCTTGGCTGATTTTCTAGCCAGCAGCCACTGCAATGTTTCTACTAGGAAAGAGAGAAGAAGAGAGAATGTGATATAATAAATAATGACTTGCGCTGCTGGTACGAAGAAATTATGACTGTGCTTGGGGGGTCTAAGTATAGGTATATACCCATCCACACTATGAAGAACGGGGGTAGAAGTCAATCCAGATTGCCCTGATGTCTTTCCTTTAGTAGATTCAAGCCTATTTGAATTAAGATGAATCAAAGGGCTTTAGCTGTTCTAGCAGAAATCAGTATAGAGAGAAAAATATTGGACACAGAAATATCCCGTACAAATAGCCCACAATGTCTATTCAAAGAAGCTTGAAAATAGCTCAGCATAGTTATATTTGCATAAGCTTTCCAAACATGAAACTGACTACAGGCTAGGTATAAGTTCAGTGTAGTTGATCACAGGAAACAACACAAAATATTAATTTTTGCAGGCTTCTGAGTAGGTGAGAAATGTCAACTTTGGACCAGGCCTCATTTACCAGATGAAATTACTGAGCAGAGCAAATTACAAGCTAGATATCAAATAAGCGATAAATAGGAAGCACTTTTACTATCCACATGCTGCGATAGGATCTAAGTCAAAATACATGTGTTCCCAAACATTTCCCATCCATGTTTGGATTAAAAAAGAAGAAAATTGATGCAGATTTCCCAGACCCACCAAACTGGTGGATAATACATATAAAAACACGTTGTCAGGCAATCTGGAAGGATACATCCAAACATGTCAAAACAGGAGAAGGACAAAGTCAAAGTAATTAATGTATATACCCTCCCATCTTATACCAAACTTTGGGTGACTCCCAATCAGCAATTTGAACAACACCAATAATAAAACAACATAATACATATATTTATTTTTCTCTTCCCTTCCATATTTTTCAGCATTAGAGCTTCCTCCAGAGAGCTTGTTTTATTACAATAGTTTTTTTTTTACTTGTTAGTTACTGTGGACTCCTCCACAAGAAATAATGATTGTGATGGTATGATTACCGTTGAAAAATTCCTAACAGAAAAAAATATTTGATCCTAATCCTCTTATAAATGATACACAGGAACAAAAGCATACCGCTTGCCATAAGGGCCTACTGTAACTATTGTGCTAATGCCACCCTTGAAATTCCAAAGATTTTAGTGGGTTTATTTTCCAGTTAAGTGGGAACAGATCTGCAAGCAGACAAGTACATTTACTTACTTACAGTACTCAAAACTCAGAAGGTAAATAATTTGAAGCCCCACTGGCTGCAGCCCATAGAGCAGAAATAAGGATGAAGGAAATTTTGAATAGAATAAAATAACAGAGTGGGCAGGGCCCTTGGAGGGCTTCTACTCCATTTTGTGGGTCTCTTCTTCCAGAACAGTTTCATTATTGTCTAAAATGGGTCAGCCCCAGAGGTGGTACTCAGCCAGTTCCAACAGGTTATGGAGAACCGGTAGCGATAATTTTGATTGATTTGGAGAACCAGCAAATACCACCTTAATTGGCCAACACTGGGAAATACCACCTCTGATTGGCTGACAGCATAGCCACGCCCACCAAGCCACACCACAGAACCGGTAGTAAAAAAAACTGAATACCACCACTGGTCAGCCCGTACCAAATATTTAGTCTAAATTTCTCTGTGGTGCAAGAGAGAAGTGAACCTATTTTTTATTTATTTATTTATTTATTTATTTATTTATTTATTTATTTATTTATTTATTTATTTATTTTTATTTATACCCTGTCTTTCTTCCCCCAGCAGATGGAACACAAGGCGGCTATTAACTACTTAAGTTCCTTTTGTCTTGAGTTTGTCCCTTTCTGTCTCCAGCTGAATGTGTTCCGACAAGCAGGCAAGGATTAATTCTCAGAAACTGGTTCTATTATAGCACAGAGAATGGAAATTAAACAGTTCTACATTGCCTTTTGTAAATTATGCCAAAGATACAGCACAGAAATCTATGGTTTGTCCTGCTTCTCATATATTTTGTGAAAGGATACCATCAAAATAAGAGTAGAAATCTGCCCTGTATTTTTGCCTGTGTTTTCCCAACCTGGTATGCTTCAAATGTATTGGACTATTACTCTCCTTAATAGCTATGCTGGCTTGGGACGATGGGAGTTGTGGGGAAAGGTCTTGTGTTAAATAAACATAGTTTTAGTTATAAGCTATGTTCATACTTTTCCATTAACTACCATCTACTGTAGTTCTAATATATGGAGAAAGAAATAACTTGAGATTCAATCATTTATATCTCTGTGTACATGGATAGTATTACTGTCAATGCTCCTATTATTAATCAGGCTAGAAGCATCCATTTTGTTCACTGCAGCAGGAGCACAAGCCCAATTACAAATTGGCTTCGATATTAATTGGATGAGCACTACTAAATTGCTTCCACCAATGATAGAAGTAATGGTAATAATACCTTATGCCCAATATGGACACTGATGCTATCTAGTCAGTCAATTATTGGGGGCATATCACTTCCATGTCTGATTTGTAGCAGGGCAAGGTAGGCAATGGGGCATGTAGCACATTGCCACGTTTATCGTAAATTTTAGGTGGTTCAATTGAACTGCAGAGGCACATTTGCTTGCCCAAAGCAGCTGTTTCATCATGATGCAAAGATCTGCCAACAAAGAAAGAACAGAAAATTCATCTCTGTTAAAAAAAAATGCCAATAGTGTTAGACAAAGTTGATTTTAATACACTGAATTGAAACGTTTTGTTTCAGTCAATATAATAGCAGCTCAACTGACTACACATTTATCATAGTTAGTTAATCTCTTTTTGAATGGTTATCTTTGGGTCCAGATGGGTATTGGAGCTGGAGTTCCTTACTGTCTTCCTCAGACAGATATTTCCTTATTCAAATTTAGTGCCTTTTATTCTGATCCTATGTGGCGGTTCCTGCTTCCACCCCGTTTTCATTTCCCCTTGATTCACAGAATTTTTCTTTCTCTTATAATTATTTTCAAATTCTTGCAAATCTCAGGATGTGTGTGGCACTGACAGCATCAACACAAATCCACTGATTCTTTTTGGAAAGAACTGGGAACTCTTTGCCTTGAAGACAAAGCTGAACACAAGTTGGGGTTAAAAAAAAAGTCAAACTGATGGCTGTGATGATGCCATGGAACCTTTGCTGCTTTTTTTGATGTGCACCACATACATGTTGCACATAAAAGTCAGGTGAGCTTTGATTGCAGTATCATGGCCATCATCTTGACTTCTTTTACCACGCCTCTGTGTCTTTTGGGGAACATTTTGATTACTAAGGTAATAAAAGAGTTGTCATTTTTAGATGAATGAGACTCAGGATGGTTTTGGCCAGTGGTTCTCAACGGTCCCCTGGGAGGGAGCATGATGTCATCACAGGGGGTTGTAAAGGCTTGAAGAAATGGTAGGATTGAAATCTTGAATTAAGTCTTGGTGGTCCATGGCCACAAAAGGTATTTAAAGGGGACCCATGGTGAAGAAAAGGTTGGGAACCACTGGTTGATACAATAGGTTTTCAGAGAAGCATGTGTGGAAAGTCAAGGTCTATTCTTGTGGACTTCATGGATACATACTTTTGTTGTCAACAGTATAAAAGTGGTTTGTCTTCTTCCAGGATCTTTCTTGATCAATTTAGAGCTCTGGTCTGGCATCCTCTGGTAATGTCCCAGTGTAGTAGGGTGATCCAACTCTGTTTAGCTCTAAGCATAGATGAAATCAGCCATCACCTTGGAGCTCTTTACTCATACCTCTGGCCTGGCTATGGCTGCTTTTTACTGTGTGACAGTGCAGACTCTTCTACTTCAGGAAGATTCAGAAAGATCCTCTTCCTGAAAAATAAAAATGAGGCGTACCCTGCCAACTCACTTCAGAAGACGATGCCATTCAGAGGTACCATTGACCCTGGTGATAAGCAATAAACCAAAATGCATGGCTAGTAAATATTCTTCAAGGGTTGTCTATGGAGATTCTCAGTCATCCAGCTCATGGTTGTCCCAAAGCTGAAGAATCTTCTTGGATAAGAAGTGAAACGTCTTCAAAGAAAAAAACAGAAATTCCTCCATGGTTGATGAAGGCATTTGCTTTGGTAGTTCCTTTTGGCAGTTTTTCATTTCAGATGCATTCCTCGTTTCTCATGCCCTTATATTTGCTTTCCATTTGCAAACGCAAGTTCATATAAGCCTCTGACACATATTAGTGGGCTTTGGTAATCACATGCAGAGCATGTGCAATGTAGGTCATAAAATCAGAAGGAAAACATGACCAGGGTATTTTTATTCATCATTTTTGCATCACAAAGGTTAATAACATAAGAACGATGGAGGGGGGGCAGCCAGAGCAATTTAGCTATACCTGTACAGTAGTAAGCTATCCAATATTATCTGTTTTAATCTCTTTGTTAGAAGATTGTATATAATTTGTCATTACTTTTTATCCAGTGAAATGAACAGTGGTTTTAAAATGAGTATGAAAAGGCTGATTTGAAGGATTATAAATTCACCTCAAAGTTGTTCTATGTTTATGAATTATAGTGAGGATGAGTTGTTATATTGTTACAGTAATACAATAATAATTGTATTATTATTATCTGCATCAAATAGCCACATCTAATGGCAGTCTCTTTACTACCTAATGTATAAGGTTAGGTATGCTTAATCTGCTTGGACTGAGTTAAAAAATTGGCCCTAAATTCATAAAATTGACCATGTAATTTGAAGATAAAGAAATTGTTAAGGAAATGGTTATGTTTTAAACAGCTTGGATTTGTTCATTTCATTTCCCGTGAACAGAATCCCATTGAATTATGTTGATCTGATCAATTGTATTCAATAAATATTGAAAATACGAATTTTCAATATTTGATTCCTCATTTCATTTCACCTGAAGAAATGACAATACATGGGATTAAATCTTAGTTCTGTTTTCAAGCAGGTCAATACTTAAAATCTATTTTGTTTTGCAAAAAAAGTTGTTTTGAAATTAACATTGCCATTTTAAAACAACCTTAATGTTGATATAGTTATAGATCTTCCTGGCTTTCCATAGATCATATTCTTCAATTAAAATTCTAACTACACTTAGAATTGCTCTGTGTGATTTTTTTTTTCTAAACAGGGCTTTAGATTGTGATTTTATGTATTCTTACATGCAAGTAACTTATTCTAATGTTTATTAAACTTGCTTTCCAACACACCTTCTATTATATAAAGCCAAGTTCCTATCTCTAAGCCAAGATTAAGTTTGGTTAACATCCCTCTAAGCCATGGTTAACATGATTTATGAGCTGCAATTGATTCTTTTTGCACAACAAGCTGATCTATGACTCATGGAATACAAATAATAGTAGGTAGTTTTGCACAGCACACCCAAGCTAACTGATTGTGTTGGTGCAACAAATATCCTGTATATTGTTTTCTTGTCTTCCCTGAGTAGTTGTGAAAATAAAAAATTAAATTAGTAAAGAGATCCAAGCACAGAATTTAGCTATCTATGTTATAGGTGGACCTTATTAAACCATGCAAATATCAAGGTAGATAATTGAAACATTGCTCTTGTGTTAGTGCCATCTGTTGGAAGAAAAGTAGAATATAAATTCCAGACCCCCACAAATAAATATCACTGATTCTGATCCCTGTGGAGGTATTTGCAGGGATCAGAATTGGGTATTTAATTCACTCTTTACTCTGAGAGAATCTGAAATCCATGATGAGGTGAAATCTAATTTCTTGCCTAACATATTGGTTTTTATGCACAAGTAATTATCAATATAGGAGACTTCCTGGATTCTTACAAGGTCCTTTCCTTTGACACAGGCTGAGTCAAAGATTCTCAGAAGACTCTGGGATTTGCCCCTAGAAAAGAAAGCCACTTTACAGAGGTTCTGCCAAATATTCACCATCGTTCAAGAAAAGGAAGAAACGGAGTGCTTTCATCCATATCATATAAACGGTGCTCTGATATGGGGCATACAAAGTGATGGTTATGCCAGATATCGCTACTGTGCAATCAAAAACAAACACTCATACTCTTTATTGTAAAAGAAAAACAATAACAGAAGAATTCCAATCCCAAGGAATACAGTATGGAGGAGAAAACTGTTGAAATGGATTTCATTAGTGGCATCTGCCCCAAACTTGGATGATGTTAAAATGAGGATACACATGAAGTGGCGTTATTATACAAATAATGCAGTGGTGTTCTTGGGTCCCAATGTCTGACATACATTCCTCAAGTCACAGTATTTCATGTATGTCTTATCTCTGGACCTCTTTCCTCCCTCATTGAAACCCATGGTTTCTCCTCTTCTACTTTTCTTTACCACAAAATAGGGGGAAATTTTACACACAGCAGTGCTCACTCCTATTGACACTTGCAATTTTCGCTAACATATCCTTAGTAGCAGATTAGTGCTCTACCACCACACATATTTTTTTATTAGCCCAAGCCAGCACCAAAGGATTTGGAGGAGCTGTACACCATCTGGAAGGGACATGGTTGTTTATCTTGATGTTAAATTGAGGCTCAGCGATGTCTTGTTTTGTTCTTTGTCACTTTCAGCTCAATTTTAATGGTTAAGTTAATTTGATTTTCTGGGAAAAGTATAACTAATAAATACCAAGAGCAAACCTGAGAAATGTTGACCATGCATGCTTAGGGCCCTTGGAAATAACATAACTTTACATACTTTACCCCATGTCACTTGGATTTTTCATAGGATTACAGTTTAAGCTCAGGGTGAGCTCTAGATATTATCACTGGATTTCTCCTGCCAAGAAAGACAGGTCTTGGGGGATTTTCACCCTCAGAAGTCAAAAGATATTTTGCTCCTATATGCTCAAGAAGCGAGGCGGCTAGAGGTGTTTTTGTCCAGCTTAAAATGGTACAATACATATTGACTTGTCAAGAGAGTTAAGATGCTGACAGATCACAAAATATATGCCATGTCTGTATGTATACATGCTGGGAACACTGGGACTTTACTTCCACCTCATCTGGAGGCCCCCAGGTGGGGAAGGATGCTATAGCCCATGATATCTACTGCTGACATGAGACTAAAATGAACATACAAGAATATCTCCAAGCTAACCTGTCTAATTTTTTCCCTTAATGTGAGCTTCTGTGAATTATTCTGTTTGGCTATTATTGGTTTTCCTTTTGACTACTTGCTTTATTTTAAATGGTTGTGAACCATCTCACAGTGGTTGCCTGGCAAACTGTGATTTCAGGCAGCCTTGAAAATCAATCAGTCAATTAATCTGGGCATGTAAATGCTGTTCCCTTACTGTACTGTAGCTTCTGTACTACAAACATTTCCAGATTGTCATTGGTTCCACTCCCCAATCCCTCACAGAGAATTTGAAGGTGATCTCCAACCAGTAGTGGTATTCAATTTTTTTTACTACCGGTTTGGTGGGCCTGGCTATGCTGTCGGCCAATCAGAGGTGGTATTTGCCAGTGTTGGACAATCAGAGGTGGTATTTGCCAGTTCTCTGAATCAGTCAAAATTATCGCTACCGGTTCTCTGGAACCTGTCGGAATGGACTGAATACCACCTCTGTCCCCAACTATCTATAAACTGCTTTAAACAAAGAGAGAAAATTCAGTGCCCACTTTAAGTTCCTGCAAGTTTTGAAATAATAGGAATCTCACTTCCATCCAAAGAGAGATCCAGTTTGGTGTAGTGGGTTATGATGCTGGCCTAAAAGCTAAGAGAATTCTAGTCCTATCTTAAGCATGAAAGCTGGCTGGGTGACTTTGGGCCAGTCACTCTCTATCAGTCCAATTCATTTCACTCAGCTTGGAGCTGTGGGGATAATAAGAAGGAGGATAGGTAAGTATATTTAATGCCTTGAGTTGTACTGAATATGAAAAAAAGGCAGGATAAAAATCTGGGAAAAACCCCAGTAAGAGAGCCAGTTTGGTGTCATGCTTAGGCACCAATAAGCACGAAGTTCTAGTTTCATGTCAGACATGAAGCCAGCTCAGTGATCTTGGGCCAGTCACCCTGGATCAGCCCTAGGAAGCAGCCAATGGCAAACCACTTCCGAAAAACTTGAAAGAAAAAAAAATGGCAGGGCCTGCAAAATTGACTCAAAGGCGTGTGTTCAAGCACACAAACATACACACTCCAAACAAAACGGAAATGGGATAAATTACTTGCACCAGCCATGTCCATTTGTTGAAGTATATGCAACGATAAACAAACAAACAAACAAATGAAATCCCAAAGGTTCTTATAAGGAGGATATAGGAAGCATCACATGATCTTCCTGTTTGAAATTGCTGAAGTCAGGAGTCAGGATAAAGCAGATATTTCAGCAGATGGGATAAAGGACCGCCTACAGATCGCAATTTTTTTTTTACTATTTTCAAAACAAATAAACTACTTTTACTGTTGTTTCTTATACATCGCAGTTGAGCCAGAACGAGTTCAACTCTTGAACAGAGCCAAAACAACACCATACAGTGGAACCTCAGGTCATGAACGCTTCTGTTCGCGACCAATTCAACATTTTTGAATCAGGGATTGATTCAAAAATCAGGGGGAGAACAAACACAGCTGCCGCGATTTTCCCTGTCACCGCGATTTCCCCTTCTGCGCCATTTTTTTTCTACGTGCATGCACAGTCAGTCTTGCTTCCGGTCATGAATAAATCAGGTTGCGACTGAAATCCTGGAGTGGATTATGGTCATGACCCAAGGTTTCATTGTAGTATCAAAGAGATTCAGAAGTGCACTTTTTGCATCCCCAGGCAGATGTACACGAGGCCAAATCCTAAAATCTGTCAATTTAGCTATAAATTATAATACATTTTTTTCATTAAAAATGGTGAACACAGAATATTGTCAGATTTGTAGATAGTGCTTCATGTTTTCATTTAAAAAATAACTGGTCCTAGGTAATCTATCTTTGCCTTGCTTCTTAATACTGGGGGTTTAGAAAAAAGCCAGGAGAAATGTTTGGTAATGTGAAAAGAATACTTCAGATTTGCTCAGAGACCCACTGATTATATAATCGTTGTACATGGGATTGTATCTATTTGACTTTTTTAAAAGAAGAACAACTTAGGACGTGGTTAAGGATGCAAGCCATAGAGATAGCAGGTAGTTCAATTTCTGCATGACATTCTGTTATAGATTCACATCAGTTCAGTTATGTACACCACTGTATGCCATAAGTTATATGGTATCTTTAATGCCTTTATGAATATCACTTGAACTGAGTCTCTGCTATCAGCAAATTGACATATTGCATGTGTAGGACGTGTCTCTCCTGTGTTGTAGAACAGAGGTGTCAAACTCTATTTCAGTGAGGGCTGCATCAGGATTGTGTTTGACCTTGGGAGGCAGGGGTGAGCATGGCCAGAGTAGGCATGGCCAGGATGGGCGTGGCCAGCTCAACATCACTCATGTTGGGGCACCTGTCAAGTGCTAAGGCAGGACTTCCGTCAGACACTCCCTCGCCCTCATTATAATCTCCTTCCTTCCTTCCTTCCTTCCTTCCTTCCTTCCTTCCTTCCTTCCT
>JANHGC010009936.1:0-10925 GCA_027560395.1 Boaedon fuliginosus | reverse complement strand
TTATACCCTGCCTCTCTTCCCCGGTCAAGGGGAACTTGAGGCGGCCTTTGTGCCCCACCCCCCACCCCGGCCAGGGATCGCGCGGTGGCCTCCTCCAACCTGCCTGGGATGAGGAGCGGCCTGCCGCCAAGCCAGGCAGGGCCATAGGGGCCCTGAGGTCACTCTGCCGTTCTGTCCCGTTGGGAAGGGTCAGGCGCTTCCTTCTCCCAGACCTTCCCTCCCTTCCAGGATCTGGTCTTCTACCCCAAGGAGACTCTCGGCATGGAGCTCTTCCTGGCTCTGGGCCAAGTGATCTGCCACAAGGGCTTGTCCGTGGCCGCCATCCAGAACGCCAGCCAAGCAGCCGCAACTCTTTATCAGTGGATCTGCTCCGTCTACTGGTACCACTGGGCGCTGCGTGAGTGGCAGCCGGCCATGCTGCAGCTGCAGTCCTGCGAGGACCAGATCAACGCGGAGAAAGTCAGCCTGGGCGACCGGCGCCTTCACTCGGAATACCTGCGGGACACCACCCAGGCCCGCATCCGGGAGCTGAGGCAGAAGCAGGAGCACCAGGAGAAGCTGCTTCAGCAGCTCACGCAGTCCTTGCAGGCCAAAGAGGAGGCCAGCACGGTGGAGAGCTCCGTGGCTGAGCACCTGGCCAGCTGGACGGCCATGGCCAAGGTAACTAACGGCCGAGGCCGGAGGCCCTGCCTTCTCCTGGGGAGGGCTGCTGCCTTCTAGCCTCTCCTCTTTCCTCCCAGGATCTGGAGCTGCAGCAGAGCACAGTGTTCGGCGATGCCCTTCTCTGTTCGGCCGTCGTCTCCTACCTGGGTCCTTTCTCCCCACCGCGGCGAAAAGAGCTGCTGGAGAAGTGGGAGGCTGTGTGCGAAGGGTCCCAGGTGCTCCTGGGCCCCTGTGATGTCAGCTGGCTCCTGCAGAAGGAATTGCCCTGCCCGGGCCTGGCGTCCTCCGGCCCGCCACTGCTCCCACTGCAAAAGCCACTGAAGGTGGCCTCTCTGCTCAGTTCAGCTCAGCAGCAGCGCCTCTGGGATCGGCTCCACAAGCCAAAGGATGCCGAGAGCCGCCTCACCGCCGTCATCGTCCATTCCAGCGTCCAGCTGCGGAGCCACCGGTGGCCTCTCTTGGTGGACCCGGACAAGCAGGCCCAGACCTGGCTGCTGATGACTTCCTCTTTGGAAGAGGGTGAGCAAAGGAGGGGAGCGGCCCCCGGGCACCTGCGCCTTCCTGGGCTCTGGGCTCACGAGTCCCCTCCTTTGCAGAGGAATCCCAGGCTCAGGCCCTCTCTGACCTGGTGCCGGACATGGTGGAACAAGGAGGCGGCGACGAGATCCCCGAGGACAACCTGGAAATCCTGTCCCTGACCAGCCCTGACCTCGAGCAGAGCCTCAAGGACGCCATCAAGTTCGGTGAGTGAGACCCAGGACGAGGTGCGTGGCGCCCGGGGCGAGTTGGGCAGAGGCCGACAGGCCAGCCCTGAGCGTCTTTGTTGGCCTCCAGGCAACCCTGTGCTGCTGACGGATTTTGAAAAGGACGTTCCCTGGTGTTCGGCCCTCCAGCAGCTGATGGAGAAGGAATCCTTTTGGGGCTGCCCAGAGGCCAGAATTTTCTTCCCCGGCTCCGAAGAAGACGGAGTGGAAGCAGAGCACCTGCCCATCCCGCCTTCTTTCTTCCTGTACCTGTGCACCGAGCTGCCTCTTAAATCCTTGGCTGCAGGTAAGGAAGAAACCGACCAAACGGCTGTCGTGGGATTTGTGTAGGTTTAGGGGGTGGATGAGGAGACGGACAGTTACGCTAAGGGTTGCCCTGTTTGTTTCTGTCGTGCACCGTCCAGACTCTCTCATTTGGGGGTTCAGCCGCTAGATAAAAGAGGCGAATGACAGGACTAACTAGACGGAGGTTCGGCCCACCATGAGGAGGAGGAGGAGGACTGTGGGGAGGGGGCTGCAGCCCCCCTTCCCCCCACGAAGGGGAGCCTTCCCTTCCATGGCAGAGGTGTGGGAAGATACTGCTGGAGAGAAAGATTTAAGAAAAACCAGAAGCCCCAGGCCCCCACGGGATCATTCTTGATATAACATTCGTGTTTTACCAAGAATTACTGATCCAGAGTGATCACCTGCCTGGTATGGAATTTTGTGGCAACTCATCTCAGAAGCATTCGGGTGAACATGAGAGAGAAACGAGGGTGACCCGGCTGAGGCATTTTTGCAAACATCTCACAAGCATCCAAGAAACCCCCCTCCTCCCCTGGGGGTGAGAGGGGATTTCAGATCTCTGGACATCAGCTGTGAATCGAGCTCGGCAGCAAGTGGGAGACCCAGTGGGTTAGCGGACCGCTTGCTTTTCCAGAAGGCAGGGGGGGGGGACCTGGGACCAGCCCTTCGCCCTCCCCCAGAGGGTGGAGGGAGTACACGGGGAGAAGGGTCCCCGAAGAAAAGGGGCTCCTGGGAGACCCCCTATTCCAGCAGGGCGGACTGATGGGAGCCAGATTTAAACTTTTTAAGATGATTTCTTTCATAAACTGGGGGGAAAGTTGGAAATCCTCTTCCATGAATGGAAATGGGGGGGGGGGGGAGGAGGACACCCCACCTCCCGTCCCCCTCTTGGTCTTGGCAGAGGCCGACCATTCGCTCCTGAAGAGGCTGAACGTCATCAACCTCAGCCTCAGCCGGGGGGCCCTGGAGGACCGGCTGCTGGGCGAGGTGCTGCACGTGGAGCGCCCCGAGATCCTGAAGAACCAGCAGATCCTGTACCTCGGGATCCTCCAGCTGGAAGGCAAGCTGGAGGCCACGGAGGTGATTCCCTGGAGAGACCTACCTTGCAAGGCTGCCCTTCTCCAAGCCCATGGCTGGCCGGGTACAGCTCACCACGGCCATAAAACCACCAGGGCACCAAACAAATCTAAAAGCCCAGCACCACAGTCAACCTCTCCGCCCCACCCCCACCCCCCAGCCAGGATCCCGGCCATCTCCCACCCAGCACCTGGCTGAAGAGCAGTGTAAGGCTGAGCGGGGAGGGAGGGGCAGAGCTGGGGCCCCTCCAAGGTAGGGACAGGCAGCCTGAAGGAGGGACTCTTCCTAATCCCGGCCCCTATGGCAAAGGAGGGGCCGGCCCCCTCCGGTCCAGCCTGGTCAGTCCTTGGGGCCGCCTGCCTTCCCTGCAGGAGGAGCTGATGGACCTGATTTCGCAGCCGCAGCGGTCGCTCTTGGAGGAGGAGAACTTCATGCCGATCGTGCGGCTCCTCCAGACCCAGATCCAAGCGCTGCATGCCACGCACAGGCACATGGTCTCCCAGCACCAGGACCAGGCTGTGCTGTGCAGCAGGTACCGGCCCGTGGCCTGCCTGGCGGTGGGGCTGCACGAAGCGCTGCAGCAAGTGGGCCGCCTGCACCCGCTCTACCGCTTCCCCTCGGAGTTCTGCGTCAGCCGCGTGCGGCAAGCCCTGATCTCGGCCAAGCGCCAGGAGGCCAGCAAGCAGGAGTCCCTGGAGGCCCGGCTGATGGAGCTCAACAGGATGGTGCTCTGGCAGCTTCTCACCCAGGCCCTGCCCTGCCTGCGGGAGGCACACCGCCCGCTCTACTTCTTCCTGGGAGCCGTGACCACGCTGCGAGTGGCAGGGGACGTCAGCCCGCTGGAGTGGCTGGCCTTCACCCAGGGCCTGCGAGACCCAGCCGCCAAGGCCCTTCTCCTGCCCCCGGCCCCCGGCCCGGTCTGCCCTGGCTGGGTGAGTGCGGAGGCCTGGGAGGAGTGCGCCTTGCTGGAGAACCTTCCCGGCTTCCACGGACTGCTGGCCTCTCTGGCCGAGAAGGCGGTGCAGTGGCAGGAGTACTTCTCCCTGCCCTCCACGGTAGTGGGGCCGGCTCTGTGCCCCAGCCACGCGCACCTCAGCCCTTTCCAGCGTGCCATCCTTTGGCGCATTCTGTGTCCCAGGGCCATGTGCCAGGTGGTTTCCGATCTTACCACCTGCTTGCTCGGCTGGTCTTTCACGGAAAAAATGGCCGCCGTCAGTCCTTACTCCTATAGCCGTGCCAACAAGCCGGTCATCTTGGTCACAGCCCCGGCTGGATCGCAGGTTTCCTTTACGCATCCTTTGCTCTGGATCCAGCAGATGGCAGCCCAGCGGGGACGGAGGGTGAGTGGGGCCTGGCAGGAAAGGGAGGGAAGAGGAAGGCAGACCTGAAGGGGTCTCCATGCCCCTCACGGGCAGCTCTGCCCTGCAGGGGAGAGTGGTCGTCATCTCCTTTGGTACCCCAGATGCCTCCCAGCGTGTCCAGCGAATGCTGCCCTTTTGCACCAAGAAGGGGAAGTGGCTGGTCCTGGACAACTGCCAGCTACTGAGCCGCTGGGATCCTGAGGTTCTGCAGCAGCTGGACCGGATACCAACCACCCCAACCGGTCAGAGGCCAGAGGGGCCGGGGAAGTTGGTTTCTGCTGAGTACGGGGGGACCCTTCCTTACTCTTAACTTTTCTGGTGCAGGACTGAGCAAAGGGGGGCCCATGCAGATCCACCCCAAGTTCCGGCTCTGGCTCATCACGACGCTCGATGCCCCCGACTCTGTGCCAGGTACGTCTGTTCTCCTGTAGGGGCAAGAGGAGCTCCCCCAGAGACGAAAGGGGAAAGGATGTGGACCGGCTGATCCCCTGCCCACCAGCCCCTCTGTTCCCCCGTGTGCCCAGGGCCTGTACACCGCAGTGCCACCACCTTCTTCTGCGAGATGCCCCTGGAGCTGAAAGGCATCCTGGCCCACACACACCAGTGGCTGCAGGGACAGGTCCAGAACCTGGACACAGAGAAGCGGCTCTCGCTGCTCGTCCTCCATGGGGTCCTGCTATACCGGCAGACCTACGCCCCGTGGACACAGGCCGCGTCCTACCTCTGGTGAGTCGGGGGGCTGCCCAGAGGGCTTCCCGGGTAGGAACCAGGGAAGGGGGGGATCTGGATGGCATTCCCCCAGCCTGCCACGTGGCAGGAAGGCCACAGCTGTGGTGCTCCGAGCTGCTCAAGTCTCTGCGGCTGGGTGGGGTAGGCATCTGCTCTCTAGGATTTGTTGGCCTCCGAAGAGCAGCTGGGCAGGAGAGCTGTGTCCGGCAGCTGCTGGCGGGAGCAGGGCTCCCAGGGCTCAGAAGGGAGGCGGCCAGAGGGGCCTTGCGGGTGGGAGGGGGACTGGTAGCACCCCAGAAAGGCTTCTTCTCTCGCAGGCCCGCTCAGTCTGAGGTTGCACCCAGGAGGACACTTTTGAGAACACCCTTTAATCTGCAACCCAGCAGCACAATCGCCACCTCTGGTTTTAAACCTTGGGGGTTGAACGGAAGCTCAGGAGGCCTCCCAGCCACCCCTCCTGCTCTCTGCAGGACCGTCTCACCTTCCCACATTTCCAAGCTCTGGGTTCAGGTCCTGCCTTTGGAGCCAGTGGAGAACAAGCCTCTTCGGCCTTCTGTGTGTTAGAGGTTTGAAGGGGCATTTTCACGCGCACGCACATGCATGCACACACGCACCCCTTGGTCTCCCTTTTCTTCAGGCGAAGCACATCCCACCGCTCAGAGGGCCTGGTCGCCGTCCCCTTGCTTGGCTGGGCTGCCCAGAAGTGGCCCCGGGAGCCCCTCTTGAGGAGGCCCCGAGGGAAGCCGGGTCCAGCGGGGCTCCAGCTGCAGCCAGTGGCAGCCAACTGCCCTGGACGCGGAGGGAGGGGTGTCGTCACCCTGTGAGCCCCCGCAGCCCAGGCTCCCGGCCTTTCTGAAGGCTGGCTGAGGAGAGGGGCAGGGATCAGGACCACCCCCACCTTACCGGCCTTCCGTAAAGCCACAAAGACCTGGAATTAATGTGCCTCCCCCACCCCCCTTGGATGGTTGTGGTGGTTTTTTCTTTTTATCCTGTAATGTTGTGTTTTATTGTTGTAAGCCGCTTCGAGTTCCCCTCGACGGGGGAAATGAGGCCGGGTATAAATCTAAACAAACTAGTCTCCCAGGGCCTCGCAGAGAGAGGGGCCCCCGGCCCCCGCGCTGCCTTGCCCACCCTGGGCACCTCGGCTGCGTCTCCCCTTGTGCCTCGGTCTCTCCCTCCCCAAACGCTCCCAGAACTGCAGGCCGATCACAGACAAAAACTGCCCCAGGCCTCCCAACCCTTCCTCGGCTGCCCTGCACGTGGTGCTCCTCTGCCTCGTCCAGGGATGGTTACAATGGCAATCAAAAAATGACTTTACAACCAGTTCTCACATTTTTGACCTTTGCAGCTCTGTAAAACGAAGGAAGGTTGAAATGAGATCAACGAAGAACAGTCGTGGTTTCAATTGCCGCCTCGAGGTCCCCTTGACCGGGGAAATGAGGCCGGGTATAAATCGAATAAAAATAAATTAAATAAAATAAATTGGCCACCGCTCCACTTAATGACGGGTCCCAGTTGTGGCTGCTTGACATCCTTCAAAATCCCTTTCAATTGTTTCAACCCACTGTTCAACCCGGCTTCATCTGCCTCTGCACAGGGAAGGGTATTCACAGCCCGGCTGGAGCAGCAGGCAGGGGAGGGGGCTTTCCTGACTCCCCAGCGCAGGGCATGAAGTAGCCCCACAGAAACCGACCCCCCTGAAGGGCACATCCAGGGCGAGGGAGGCGCCAAGCCAGCGCTGGCCCCGGGTGGGAGAGGAAGAGGCACTGGCGCAGCTCTAAATCGGCCACTGTGCCAAAATCCCGGCCCCCACGCGGCGCTTCCACATTTTTCGAACACCCACCCGCTCATACACGGTCTCTCACCCCGTGTGCAAATTAGGGCCTCCCTCCCCTTTTTCACAGGCAAAGCCCACCTGCCTCCAACAGCCCTGGGGCCGCTTCCCGAGAGGCCTGACAGGGATCCCCCCACTCCCCAGGGCCGCGTCCCCCCGTCCTTCCCCAGGGGTCCTTCGGTGCTGCTGGCTCCTCTTCCTCCTAGCACCGCTGGGGTCCCTGCTGTTCTGTCCCGCCAGGAGTCACGGGGAGGTCTTGGCAGGCCTCAAGGCGCTTGAGAACCTGAGCTGGATGGCGGAGCCCTCCGAGGAAGTGCAGCTGCAGCTGGCAGGTAGGTAGGAAGCAGCCCCCTTTGGGGACCACCTGAAGAGGGGGCTGCACCTTCCCTCCCTCTTTCCCCACAGGGACCATCCTCTACGGAGGCCACGTCCTGGACGAGGGGGATGCGCAGGCAGTGGAGAGCTTGTGCCGGCAGTGCTTGGCTCCCGCCTCCCACGCGCTGCCTGGCTCCGGCCTTCAGAGGCTCCTCGCTGTGGTCATCGGCCACACAGGCCCAGGTAAGAGGTGGCCACGCAGAGCCTTGCTGGCAGAAGGCAGGCTGGCTTGGCCCTGATCTGGCCCATCTCTCCCACCCCCAAGGGCTTTTTGAAGACGAGGCCTCGGTAGCCACCCAGGGTCGGATACAGCAGCTGCCCAGCCCCATGGACCCTACCTGGGTAGGTCTGTGCGGTAGCCTGCAGACCCAAATGCTGGCCAGCCGCAGCCACACCCTGCTCGCGGCCCTGAAGGCGTCTCAGGGCCTGTGGCCTCGCTGGACCTGCCAGCTCCCGATGGCGCTGGAGCAGCTGGCTAAGCGAGCCCTGGAGGTGGTGCAGGAGCTGCAGGGGCAGCTGGAGCAATGTGGCTGGGAGGTGGGAGCCCGAGGACGGCCCCCGCACGGGCAGCCGCGCCCCAAGCCCCGCCCCCTCCAGCGCTTCCTGCTGGAGGAGGCGGGCGCCTTCCTGGCTCTGCTGAAACAGGTGGGCAGGGACCTGGCCTGCGCCCTGCGGGGGCTGCCCTGTTCCTCACCCCGCTGTGCAGCTGTCCTCCAGGCCTTGCAGCGGCAGCAGCTGCCCCGCCACTGGCTGCCCTACACGCCCACTGGCCCCGAGCCCTTGCAGGACTGGCTGGAGACACTCCAGCGGCGGTGCGAGCTTCTGTGCCGCTACCTGTGCTCCATTGGGGGGGAACCGGTGGTCTGCTACCAGCTGGCAGCTTTCCAGCAGCCACAGCGCCTCTTCCTGACCCTGCTCCAAGAGATGGCCCGGGCCGAGAAGCAAGAGCTGGGCAGCCTCCGCCTGGACCAGCAGGTGAGGAAGGCCTCTGGGGGACGGGGCGGAGCAAGCCCAGGGCCTCCCGATGTGACACCCCCCCCTCCCTTTGGTTTTGCAGGTGTTGCCCAGCCTGCTGGCCCCCAGCATTCACCCCGAGAAGGGCCTCTACCTGAGCGGCCTAGAGATCTACCACGCTGCCTGGAATGCCCACAGCGGCCACCTCCAGGAGAGCCTCTCGGCACAAGCCTGCCCGCTGCCTCCGGTTTGGGTGCAAGCCAGCCGGGAGCCCTGGGAGGCAGCCTCTGACCCCCAGCAGTACCAATGCCCCGTGTACTTGGGGACCCCCCAGGCAGCCCTGGACCTCCGCAGTCAGCGGGTCGTCATGCACCTGCCTCTCCCTTCCAAGATGTCTCCTGAGCTGTGCACCCAGCTGCGGGTCCACGCCATCAGCCTTCTGCAGTGAGAGGCTACCGCAAGGGCCGAACCACGGGAGAAACCCTGGGGTCCAGCTGTCCCAACCCTTCCTCCTTGTAGGCGGAGAGATTGCCACCGTAGCTACAGAAATAAAACCATATATTATGAGTGTGTACAAAACAGTTCCCAGGTGCTCTCCCAGTCTGCCAGCCACGGAGGTCCCACTGCATCAGTTATAAATAAGATGACCTCGGACACGCTCTCCCCCCGCCCTCCCCAGTGGGGCCACCCGGCCCGCAGGCTCCCCAAACAGTTCAGTCCCTCATTTCAGGTCCACATCGAAGTCCAGCACCAGCAGCTTGGTTTCTTCAGTACCGTTGCGGCTGCCCACAGCACACACAAGCTTGGTGTTGGAGGCACGGATGCGCCAGACGACCCCCCCACTGCCCCCACTTTCCAGGGCAACCAGGTTGCGCACAAATTCTCCCGTCTTGAGATCCCACAGTTTGACTGTGCCATCGTCTGAGCTGGTCACGACAAACTTGGAACTGAACTGGAGGCAGGTGACGGCGCTCTGATGCTTACTGGGCCCTGCAAAAGCGGGAGAGAGGAGAAGGTGGGACTGTGCGCCTGTCGCCCTCCTTCCAGGTGAAGCCACTGCTCCCCATGGCCCCACCTCCCCCACGCCCAGCCCCCAGAACTCCTTCCAGGCCTGGCCTGCAGCCCTCCCTTTGCAACGTGGCCCCTGGCGCTTCCCCCAAAGGAGCCTGGCAGAGAGGCCACGGCCGTCACGTTGGACGCTGTGCACGAGAGCCGGCTTCCTACATCCAGAGGTGACCCCTGGGAGGCCAATAATGGCAGAGCTCACTTCAGGAGACCCTTGCCCCCTGCCACACTCACCTTGGAGGGTCTGCAAGCACTGTCCCGTTTTGATATCCCAAATTTTCACGGTGGAGTCAGCATTGCCGGAGACAAGGATGTTGTCCCGCAGCTCCATGCCGCTGGTGAGGGACTGGTGCCCCATCAGGGTGTGCAAGCAGTTGCCGCTCTCGGCATCCCATACGCGGATTGAGGTGTCCAGAGAGCCACTCACAATGTGGGTGCCGTCAAACTGCCCAACGGTAAGAGACAAAGTGGCAAATGAGCAGCTCTGGAGGGTTGGGCTGCCCCCCCCCCAAGTCCTCTCCCAAACGGGAGGAGACCCTCACCTGCAGGGAATAGACCCGGTTGGTGTGGCCTTGCAACGTGTGGGTGCAGCTCTCTGTCTCCGGATCCCAGACTTTTACCGTGTAGTCGTAGGCCCCGCTCACCACCTTATGCCCATCGTACTGGACGCAGCGCACAGCAGCCACATGTCCCATTAGCACATGGAGACACTGCCCGGTCTCTATATCCCAAAGACGGAGAGTGGCGTCCCGGGAGCCACTCACCACCCTGCCAAGGGAAAGGAAGTAGCCTCAGCCTCCGGTCTGACACCACAGGGAGCCCCAGCCGGCTTTCCGGAGACCCCTCTCCTGCCCCAGGTTCCTCTACCTAGTGCCATGGAGATGCATGCAACGCACAGTCGAGGTGTGACCGTAGAGTGTGTGCACACATTCGCCCGTGTCTGCGTTCCACACTTTCAAGGTCCGGTCTGTAGAGCCACTGATGATGATATTGTCCCTCATCTGGGAGGACCAAACGCCACCGGTGTGTCCTACCAGAGTCTGCACGCACTGCGGGAGAAGCGGAAGTTCAGAAGGGCCAGGCAGCTGAAGGGAGGCCTCTCCCAGCAGGGAAGCTAACCTGGGGCTCACCTCGCCGGTGATGGCAGACCAAACCTTGAGCGTGTTGTCATCTGAGCCACTGACAATGCGGTTGCCGCAGAACTGGAGACAGGTGATGACGTGGTCATCGTGACCTTTGAGGACCTGCCCCGGGCACAGAGCAAACAAGTGAGCTGCATCCCCAACAACGGGAGGGCTTCCTCCAGGAGAGCTCTCTTTAAGCTCTCCAGCTTGGGGAAGCCCCAGGATCAATGGCCCATGACCACAGAGCCCCCAGCTGGGTTTCCGATCTTTAAATGTGGACCAATGAGATCCGTACGTGAGCCACCCGCACCTCTCTCTTCGACTGCCCCACTTCCGGATCCTCCTCACTGGCAGCCTCTTCCTGAGCACGCGAGGGGCATCGAGATCAGTTCAGAGACTGCATTCCTGCTGGGTGTGGTTGCTGCAGAGACCGGCCTCGCAATCCATCCCACCCCACTCCCAACCTTCACATTCCCTGGTGTAGATTCAGGGTGAGGAAGATGAAAAAGGAAGCTATCGGATTAAAGCAATCTTAGGAGGGGCGGGAGGGTCTGCGTACCTTGGGGGGCCGGGCATCTCCGTTGCGCCAGTTCATATCAATGCGATGCTGCCGCAGAAAGGCCAGCTTCCAAGGGCTGTACATGAAGCCGGGGCTCAGCAGCCGACGCTTACGCAGGCTCAGTGGCTCCTCGAT
>JANHGC010009934.1:6085-20016 GCA_027560395.1 Boaedon fuliginosus | reverse complement strand
TGTAAAGTATTCATGCTCTTTCAGAGAGGCAGGCAGGTGGGTGGGTGGGCTTTTCCCCTAAAAGAGGCTTTCCCCTGATCTAGGAGTGCTTGACACAAAGAGGCAGTGAGACCCTCCTGGCGAGCAGCACCAAGACACTCTACATACCGCAGTAGATTGGGAACCGGGAGACAATCGAGCTTTAAGAAAGAGAAAGCAGAGAGCCGTTTTCAAGGAGCATGACAAGCGCATCACTGTGGCTGAAACGGCAGTGAGGGTGCGCTCCCTGCCCCCCCGCACCCTCTGAAAGCGCCCCTTCAAAGCCTGCCAAATATCTGCCCGTTTTCGGTTGGGCATTTCCTACAGCTGATGGGTGCTCGTAAATCAGGACTTCGGAGAGACAAATGAAATGGGGGGGGGGACGTTATTTGAACAAACTACCTAGAGACAAAGATAGTCTAGCTTCTCTTCTCGGCCAAAGTACAAAGAAGACCTGTGCTGCCTCTCTTCCTCGGGGGATCCACCTGACAATTGCTCGAAGCTGATTTTCTTCTGCTGGCTTCAAGGGTGGCAAGAAAAACCACAGCTGTAGGAGGGGGCCATTGAGGTCATGGTGTCTGATATCTCGTTCAATGCAAGAATCGACAGCAGCATCTCTAGAAGAGGCTGCACTCGTCTAACCTCTTTGTGGAGAGGCCCCGTAAAGGGGACTCCCCCGTGTTTTTTTTTTTTAGTTAATAGATTCCACTTTCAGACTGCTGTTAGGTTTCTGTAATATGGGTTCAGATTCTGCCCTTCTGTAGCTATTCCTGTACTCTGGGGTCAAAGCAACCTTGATTTGCTTCTGCGTGAGATTATCTGGGTTTCTTAAAGTTCATATTATAAAGGTTCTCCTTATTTTCAGAGTTCCTTAATTGCACTGGTACAATTTTATAGCCGTGGAATCCTAGGACTGGGAGGGACCTTGGGGCCTTCTTGTCCAACCCCCTTGCTCAAAGGCAGGGGCCTTATACTATCCCAGTCAAATGGTTGCCCAACTCTTCTTGAAAGCCTTCAGTGATGGAGCGCCCAGAGTTCCAGGAGGCAACCTGTTCCATTAATTGTCCTCACTGTCAGGAAATCTCTCTTTAGTTCTAGGTTGAGCTACTCGTCTAGCATAACTGCAAAGAATGTAAAAGGAGAGGCAGTTTCTAAACAACATCAGAATGCTTCCTTCCTGCCTTCCTTACAGGATTATCCCTGTAAAGTGGAAAAACAAAAACAAAAGGAGATTTCTTCTAACAACCGGTTCTCTGAACTGCTTAGAAAGTTAACAACCAGTTCTAGAGAACCAGTGAGAACCAGTAAAAACCCACCCCTGGTAGTTATGATTATGTGATCAATATCACAAGCTTTAAACTAGGAGATTTGAAATGCTTTGAAAAGCAAGAACTTGTTTCCCGTAACCAGGTATATATTCCTATACTTTAATACAATTAAATTAACAACCTTTAAGTCAATTCACATGATAATAAAGTTAAACACATACACTAGGACATCCTCAATATAAGACACTGAATGGTAGAACCCTCTTCCAACTACTGAAGTGAGATCTTTAGACTATTAAACATTTAATGGAATTTTATGTTATCAGTCTCTCAGTATGCCAGAGATCAAGAACTTTGATGGATATCTAAATTTTCAATTACAGTCCACTGTTCAAAGTTCCACATCAGTGAAATTCAAGATACAATTTTTCAGCTTCTGACACAAATAATGTACTCACACAACACACTGAGCCATAAATTAAACAACCAGAATTCTTCCCAAATTATTATGCAAAACTAGCTTGTGACTTACAATGCATTATTATGAAGCTCAAAGCATTGGTTTAATTGAATCAAGAAATAGAGTGCTATATATACACATATTCTGCTGGCAATTCAGCATAAAGGAGCATAATTTATTTGACCCATGTATTCCCAAATTCATGCAAAATTTTAAAGCACACTTTAGAGGTAATGGGAGAAGAAGAAATGAAAATTTTAATTGGTGAAAGGATAGCTTTAGAAATTAAAATTTTGTTGTAGAAAACAACAACTTTTCTGAAACACTAGGCACCTTACACACCATTTTTTCTAAAAGGAGAAAGCAACCAATTGATGATTTATGGATTTGAAGATTAAGAATGATGTTAGATGAGGATAATATAATAGGAATATGTTGAAAAGAAGGTTGGAAGTCATTTACATATTTATTCACTGTACTCTTTTCCTCCTTTTTTATTTTCCTGCACTATTTATTCTTTCTTCGTTCTTTCTTTTTTTCTTTTCATTTATCTTTGTTTGTATGAAAAAAATCTTAATTAATATAAATAAAAAGAAATTAAAGTAATAAATAAAAATAGGAATAACACACTCACTAGAATTTTCTGACTAGATGATCTAACAAGATTTAAAACCAACAGAAACTTGAGTAATTAAGAACAGTGGAACAATTTTGTTAAACTTGGTGAAAATGTTCCTATTTTGTCTTTGCTTCAATCCAAGTATCTTGACTCGGAACTATGATATAGCCATCAACATGTAAATGAAAAATCTGTGAAGTATGGACTGTGCATTCTGGGTGCATTCAGTTGAGTAATTCATGTGAAAATATTTTGTACTTGAATCATAAGAGCTTAAGAAGTGTTCTAAAAAATTAGAAGAGTGCTTACATATGAAGGTGGTGTCAGGCTGGCACCATATCATTGCAACAAGCCATATTTGTTTGACTTGAAATTCTTAAATTTATAGCTTGAACACTCAAAGGTGCATTTTTGAAAGGCAACTGGATTGTCATTTTTTTTTCCTTGAGGAAGGAAACAAACAGTCCAGCTTCCTTTTGAAAAAGTATATTTGAGACAATTATGACCTGGATAACTGAAACTCTCCAGACATATACAACAATTGCAAGCCTCAACTATTGCACAATATAATAGCACAGGAAGTTAATTATGCTAGTAATTTGGTATATGTGAAATAACTGGTTCACAAGTTGCATTGGCTACCAATTTGCTTTCAGGTGTAATTCAAGGTCCTGGTAGTCAGTTCTAAAAACCTACATGACTTGAGGTGGGTTACTTAAGGGATTGTATCTTCCAGTAGTCTCTACCGATCCTATCTGATCTGGTAAGAGAAGCAACCTGTGGATACCGTCAACCAAGGAGTGTTGGCTGGGAAGGCCCCTTTTCTATTCTGCTGGCCTTCCATAAAACTTTGAAGATGTCATTCTTTTCCCAAGCCTGGGCTTCCAAGTGTGGGATGGAGCCAGTTTGAGAATTTTCTCCAGCCGCTATATATTTTTTCATTGTTTGTATTGTGTGCATGTATCTGTCTCTGTGTGTATCTTGCATTAACAAGTTATTTGTTAAAAGGCAAAGAAAAAACATTATGAGATGGCAGAGATTCTCATGGAGCTGTAACTGACTGGACTTCCGCATTGTGCTTCTGAATGTCTCTTTAGAGCAGAATCATTCCATTAACCTAAGACTTGGCTTGATGAGGTAGGTTCAGTGTTAATCACACTGCTGAATATACAGACAATGAATCCATGATAATATCAGATGCAGATGCTTGCCATGTGAGGGAAGCATCTGGCTTATTGTCTTTCCTGCTGCTAGGCAGTTGGATGCCTCACTGATGAGTATTCTACGTGCACAAAGAATGCTGGTTTTGCTCTAGAAAAAAGGATTCCCAATTCTACTCTTCCCCAAACTCATATTCTTACCTGAAGGTTAGCCAGAAGGGCATTCATCACATCTCCTGCAAATTTCTAACTTTTGGGGAGGTTGTATGTGCCTCTAGGTAAAGGCTTATGTGACAAAAGTCCATGCTAAATTCATAGCTGCCATGCAATGCAGGTGTCTTACTTCTTCCCTCTTACATGATTTATGTATGATTGTGGCATGTCTAATTTATAGTAATGGCATGTGCCATTTATAGTGTACTATAAGCACAATGTACCTGGACTAACACATTATTGATCCATTTAACCTCAATATTTTTATATTGACTGACAATATCTGTCTAGTATTTTTCAGCCCTATCTAGGCTGGTGCCTTGAACTTGACGCCTCTTATTTTTCAGGTAACTGAAACAATAGTCAAAAGTTAGAAATTAAAATGCTGTCCCTGGATAAATTTCAATCATCTCTGCTGTTTTCTCAAAGGTGCTTTTTCAAAAGGAACTTGACTTTTTTTGTTTTTCTTGAAGATGTTTTACTTTTCATTCAAGAAGCTTCTTCAGAAGAACTTGGATAAGAAGCAGTATGTCTTCAAAGAAAAATAAAGAAAGTCCAGTTGACTTTTGAAAAAGCACCTTTAAAACAGCCATGACCTGGATGATGAGTATCTCAATAGATAATCTCCACTGTACTATTCTCTTTCTGGGAAAAATATAAGCAGAATACATGTTTTTTCCTGTTTCTCTTGCCCATTTTTATTTCAGGATATATACCTTATATATATATATTAACAATTGATTCCATTCATGAAAAGTTAGACAAGAAAAGACTTAGCATTCATCAGACCTAGAGAAAAAAAATCAGGAGTTAATGTGGAGATAAAGAAGAGAAAGGCAACCAAATCAAGCTACTCTTGATTTGAATCTAAGAACCTTCAGCAGATGATAGCCTTTAGCCAATCATGGTTCATTCTAAAAAAAAAAAAGCAAGGTTGAACAGTTAAGAACAGGAGATATCAGGAATGTAAACAAACTGGAAAGAGATTAAAAAAATAATGGTTAACCATTCTGAACTGTCAGAAATACTGTCTGAATGTCTTCATGAACTTTTTTGTGAAATTTGAATAAATCCCAAGGTATTATTATAATTACTAAAATATGAGAAGAATGCAATCCAATAAAAGTTTCTAGTGGATTGCAAAGGCAATCCAAACGTAAGCAAGCCACTGCTTTTTCTTTTTCTTTTTTGGTAACTTCAAAGTCCTTCTCCATTTTGTGCCTAAGATATTCTCAAACACTCTTTGGGAGAGAGAGAGAGAGGAGAGGGAGAGAGAAAGAGAAAGGAGGAGAGAGAGGGAGGGAGGGAAGAATAAAATAGCAAACCATTAGTAGATGGGAAAAAATGTTGGCAGCATCATGTGTTAATGAGGAAATGAATTATTGTTCTCTCATGAGCAATGAGATTTTAAAGAGGATTTTAATAGACTTTGAGAATGTGCAGATATTGTGAGAATCAGGGATGGGTTCTCCCGGTTCTCTGGTTACCCGCTTCGTGGACGCGCTTCCAGATTGGCTGTCAAAAGCGTGCTGTGCGGGATCGTGTTCAAAAACTTAGTGGTATTCTGAAAATACTCTGATCCAACAGCTATGCAGTGGATAGCCGCTGCACAACTGTTGGATCAGAGTATTTGCAAAACACCACTAAGTTTTGTGGTGTTTCAAGTTTTTGAATGCGATCCCGGGCAGCGCCCTTTTGACAGCCAATCTGGAAGCGTATCCACGAAGCAGGTAACCAGCGAACCAGGAGAAACCCATCCCTGAGTATGGTAGAAAGTTTTTTAAAAAATCCCAATTGATGGTAACGAAAAAAACACTTTGATATTTTTGCCAACAATCTATGTGAAGTTAAATTCAGCTCAAAGGCATCCTTAGTTTTGTTTTTATTCTGCAAGAATCTGGGAGTTTATAATTAGTAACATATACATTTCCTGAATAATTGTTTATAATATTTTGCACTATTTCTAAAAATATTATTTACCCTCAAAATTTATCCAACTATTAAATAAAACATTTTATTAGAAAGACACAAAAGCTGTCTAAAAAATAACAAAATGAAACCAAACATTTCAGAATCAAACCACAAAAATGAAACATTGCAAAGCAAACATCTTAAAATTAAAATGCTAAACTTTCAACTGTATATTTAGAATTATTATACATTTTTATTATAAGAGTACACTATCACAGATTCAATTAATCTTACATCCTCTATAAATAATTCTGCAGCAAAGAGGTTGCTATAGAAAAGAGACTGTCACAAGTTACTGGTCTTCTAATTGGGACAATTTTTAAATCTGTTCCAATTTGTCTACATCCTTTTTAAAAAATATTAGAAGAACTGAACACAGTATTCAGGGTGAGGCCTGACCAATATAGCAAAATGATTATTCCATGATTTGTAAATTATATTTATATTACTCCAAGATAAAATTGCATTAGCTTCTCCCCTTTCTCTATGCAAATAATCTACATTACTTGTTCCTATTTTCCTAGTTTAGTTTTTGTCGAATATTTTCTTCTGAATATAAAACTTCCAAATAATAAATAAGTGTTAAGATGCAGTCAGCTCAAATCTTGATTACAGTTGTAAACCAGTGTAAAACACACAGAAGGAATATGGTCAATAAAAGAAGCACACGAATATGAAAGGTATAAAGGTGTTGGGGACATAAAAATATATTGAAAGACGTATAGAATTAGTTAAAAGACTGTTAAATTCCAGGCTATAAAATACTCAATGATGGCAGATAAGAGGCATATCACTAAGTGATATGGTTAGGTGCTGTGTATGACAATATTATTGTCTAATAATATTGAGTATTTCTGCACAGAACTTGACAAAACTGTATATTGTGGCAGAGAGTAAGAAGCAGTAGAAAAATATAATATTACCTTGAGTGTCCTGGATATTGTATAGCAATGGTAGCATGGGGTTGGTGTGAATTTCTATACAGTATAAACCCTGGACAAAGACAGTGTTACTAAATGTGCAGATTTACAAAGGCTTACATGTGGCTCTTATGTATTTTATTTTTTTAACATACATCTGTCAGGCGCTGGATTGGGTGCATCACAAGCCAGGATGACGTGCTCCCGTTTCTTAATAAAAATGGTGCACACTCAATCCAGCCCTGACAACGTTTTTGCTTTTGATCAGTTTCCTGTTCATGTACGTAGCATTAAACTCGGTTACCACAAATTCTGTTGGTGTGGAGTTTTCCTTCTGTGTTCCTGACGACGGGCTGACAGGAAAACATTGTCATTGTCTTTCGTTTTTGAGGGTGAGTGCCGAGAGGTGAAGTTGCCCGGAAAATGCCGGCAGGTCCAGCTGACGGGCAGTGGCAATGGTCCGAGTGGGGAAGAGCCTGCTGGTGGGAGCACTGACATCGTTCGGGAGCGCCGGAGTATTTTCGCGCCAGCCCAGTCAGCTGGCATTTGGAGCTGGCAGCTTGCCCAAGTGACAGCCAAGCGACAGGCGAGGTGCGGATTGCACACAAGTGAGGGGCTTGCTGGCAGAGCGCCGGCAATGTACCACGCCGGACAAGCCAGCTGGCATTTGGGCGTCAGCTGTGAGGCGGACTGTGTGCCCGAGCATCAGCTGTGAGGCGGACTGTGCGGATGAGGGGGAAGCCTGCCAGCGGAGCGCCGACCAGGCTAGCTAGCATTCGGAGGTGGTGGAGTGCCCCACCTTCGGCAGAACAGCTGGGATGGATGACCAGGAGGGGGAATGTTAGGAGGAGTGCACAGCAGGATCGCTGCAGGAGACGCCCAGCACGGAGGAAGAGGTCCAGATGGCCTCCTTTCTGGGATGGCTGAGGGCCAGAAGAAGAAGCCACAGGAGGGAGAGGAGATGGGGCCTGATGATAGCGTTGTCGGGGCCATCGGGGGCATGGCAGAGGCAGCTGCAGATGACATGGGAGGCTTTGCTGAGCGGCCTGATCCAGCAGTCAGATAAAAAAAGAGGTGGAGTATGGCGAGGGAAAAGAAGCCATGGGACACTTCATTCAAAGCACAGGGATGGGGCCTGTTTCTGAGTTTAAGTAGGATGTTTGGCGATAGAGGAGATGGCAGGCAGATGTGGATGTGACCAGCCAGTTCATGGATTCAGGAGAGTCGACTTTGGCCATATTACGGGAAAAATATGGTTGTAGCGGTTACGCCATTGGCGGTGGTTTGCCTGGGTGGGGGAACCCATCCTATTGCGCATCCCACACCACGTAGTACATTTATGGTGGGTGCCAGAGATGACCGGCAGGTGGCAGCAACTCCTCAGGCTGGGCCACCGGGCCCCAACCAAACTCAGTGGCCAGTACAGGTGTATGGTCCGCTCCCTATTAAAGCCAGTTTTGATGGCCGCCCAGTGGGACATGGTGGTGGCTATTACAGCAACTTTAGATGGAGAGGTGGCTGATTGGGTGGCTGGGTTACACCGTTGACACACCACCGAGCTATCCTCTATGGGCCCATTTTTAGATGCACTGCGTGCTAGATTTGAAGACCCAATTTGGGCCCAGCAGGCGTCAGCTGATTTACTAACAATTTGCCAGAAAGGGCGACCTGTACGAGATTATATAAAGGAGTTCTGGGCTTTGGTAGGAAATCTGCCTTCATGGCCAGAACAATTATTATGTCACCATTTCAGCAACGGGCTGGACAGAGAATTGCAGCAAGCTTGCGTGTATGGCTGTGTTAGTCCGGAACTAGACGAATGGTACAAAGCTGCTACTGAACTGGAGGCCGGGCTTTGGAGATTCCATGGTGGAGGGCCACCTGGGCCCAGACGTACTGACCACACCCCAATTAGGGGCACAGGTCCTCCCCGAGGTGCCAATACTAGACCATTAAGATGTTACAGATGTGATCAGGTAAGGCATCGTGTGGTGGAGTGTCCACAGTTGGGGACAAATGTGGGGACCGGTGGGGCACCACAGCTACCAGTACCCCCCGAAGTACTGCCACGAGAGGAAGGGTTGGATCGACTGGAAAGAAGGTGGTCCAGATACCGACACGGTCGCCGGATGATGATTGTCCGCCGGAGAGTTCTGGTGTCGAGGGAACCAGGTGGAGGGGGTGGGCAGCAGTGAGGAGGACCCTATTGTGAGTGCACCAATTATACCGTTTACCTTGGTAGTGACTTTGGTGGGTCCCAGGAGAACGCTGTCAGTTGCAGCACTTATTGACACTGGGTGCACCCGATCTATTATCAGCAGTAACATCGCAGACCTTTTAGGAGTGCAAACATTGACATTATGTCAACCTATGGTTTTTGAACAAATGGACGGGTCTATGTTAGGGGGTAAGCCGGCCTCCATGGTGACCGAGCCGATACAGATGATTATGGCTACGCACGTAGAGAATATTCGATTTATAGTTGGACCCTAGATGTCGGATCCAGTGATTTTAGGTCTTTCCTGGTTAGACTGATGGAAGCCCGTGATTTGGTGGGAGGGTGGTTTCCGTAAGTTATGGTTTTCTCCAGAGCGGCCTAATCTAGCTCTGGAGTTGCGTGAGCAAGCATCAAATGAAGTGGACATACCCAGTGAGTATGCTGACCTATAGGGGGCGTTCAGTGAGGAGGATGCTGATACATTGCCACCCCACCGTGACACAGATTGTGGTATTGATTTGGTCCCTGGGGCTAAATTGCCTCAACCCCAAATGTACTCTATGACTCTCTGAGAACTGGAAGAAATGCGTAGATATTTGGATAAAAACTTAACATGGGGTTTTATAATGCCTAGCAGGTCCCCTATTGCCGCTCCCGTCCTTTTCCGGGAAAAGAAGGACGGAGGATTACGTTTATGTGTGGATTTTAGGAACTTGAATGCCATCTGTAAGGAGCCATTATATCCCTTGACTTTAATTAGAGACCTTCTATCTACACTAGCAACTGGGAAAATATTCACCCGACTGGACTTAAGAGAGGCGTACTACAGAGTTTGAATAAAGAAAGGGGATGAATGGAAAACCTCTTTCAATTGCTGTCTAGGGAGTTTCCAATTCCGAGTAATGCTGTTTGGTCTGAAAGGAGCACCAGCGGTGTTTATGCAGTTAATTAACTCTATATTACAAGATTTTTTTATATAAGGGGGTGTTGGCTTACCTGGATGACATCCTTATATATTCAACCGATATGAAGACACATGTCCAATTAGTGAGGGAAGTATTGAAATGATTATGGAACGAGAAGTTGTACGTTAAACTAAATAAATGTGCTTTCCACCAAAGCACTTTGTACTATCTAGGGTTTCGAATATCCACACATGGCATAGAAATGGACCCTAAAAAGATAGAGTCTATAGTTCAGTGGCAGATTCCAAAAACACGGAAACAACTGCAGGCTTTCTTAGGATTTGCCAATTTCTATAGGCAGTTTATTCCCGATTTTGCTTGCATAGCATTGCCACTAGCGAATCTATTATGAACAAAACATCTGTCGACCTCACCAACACCTGGGCAGGTGTTACACTGGATCGATAGTTGTACTACAGCATTTGAGGAGTTAAAATCACATTTTGTAAAGGAACCATGTCTCCAACACCCGAATCCAGAACACATGTTTATAGTACAAGTGGATGCCAGAGACGTGGCTATCAGGGATGTTTTACTGCAAAAGGATGGGAATAATTTGTTGAGGCCTTGTGCATATACCTCAAAAAAGCTGACTCCTACAGAAAGAAAATGGGCTATTTGGGAGAAGGAGGCTTTTGCAGTACAGTGGGCCTTGAATGTTTGGCCCCATTATTTGGAAGGGTGTAAAGTCTCATTCGAGGTCTGGACTGACCACCAAAACTTACTAGCTTTACAAAAAGTGCATAGATTATCACCCAAACAGGCGAGATGGGCCCAATTTTTCCATCAGTTTAGGTTTTCATTGAGGTATATTCCTAGTGGGCAGAATTTTCTGGCGGATGCTCTGTCTCATCAACTGCAATTCCAATCACGGAGAGAGGAGGTTATACAACCGTTAATCTCTAGTGGAGATGACATCAAATGGTTTCAACAATTGAATGCTATTAACAACTTTAAAATTAGCATAGGTAATGCATTAGATAAAGATGAATGGTGGTTAAATAACAAGAGTTCAGGACTGATGAAAAATGGCTTAGGATGGATTGATAATAAGATATATGTGCCAACCAGCTGTAGATCACAGATATTACAATTATCTCATGATGTCAAGCTAGCTGGTCATTTTGGATTTCTAAAAACTCTCCATTATATCCGAAGAAAATTCTGGTGGCCAACTATGCAAAAGGACGTAGAACGATATTGTAAAGAATGTAAAGTATGTTTGCTGTCAAAGCATAAGAGTGGCAAACCTTATGGGTTATTGCAGCCAGTGGTGGATCCACAGTTTCCCTGTACTGCACTGTGATTCTCTCAGTGATTGATTTATTCTCTAAACAAGTCCACTTTATACCCTGCAAAAAATTACCTTCGGCTAGACGGCTAGCTGAAATCTTCATTAATAATATTTATAAACTCCATGGTGTTCCAACCTGAATAATTTCTGATAGGGGGGTACAATTTACAGCAACGTTTTGGAAGGAATTTATAAATCTTATAGGGTCTTCTCAACGTCTCAGCTCAGGGTATCACCCATGTACTAATGGAGCTGTAGAACAAGTGAATGCCATGGTCAAACATTATTTACGAAGTTATGCTAATCAAAATGGATCTAATTGGGTGGATTTGCTCCCATTTGCAGAAGTGGCCTCCAATGGTGCTGAACATAGTAGCACAGGACGTACCCCTTTTGAAATAGTGTATGGCAGAAACATAACCACTATACCAGAGTTGGATATGGATAAGCAGGCTAAAGCTACTCTGAAGGAATGGGTCGATAGATTCCAAAAACTGTGGTCTAGTATTAGACAGGCTCTAACTGTGGCTAGAGACAAATATAAACAGTGGGCTGATAAAAAGCGACAGAGACAGCCGATACTCTGGATTGGGTTGATGGTATACTTGTCAACCAAATATCTGTGGTCGCAATGTAAATTGGGTCCTAAATACATAGGTCCATTTCCTGTAATACAAATAGTGAATCTGGTAACTGTGAAATTACGTCTTCCAGCATCAATGGGTTGGGTGCATCCTACCTTTCATCTGAGTCTATTGAAACCAGTCATGTCTGATCCTCCTAGTCTAGAGGGACATTATGAGATTGACAAGATACTGGATACTAGGAATTGTCAAAATACCATTCAATACCTGGTGCATTGGAAAGGTTATTCGGATGCTGAAAATTCTTGGGTCAATCAGGAAGATATGAATGCACCTCAATTGTTAAAAGCATTTAATAAATCCCAATGAGATTAACATCTTTATTTACTTTGCAGGTAGCGACCTGGTGAAGGGGAACTGCCTGTCAGGTGCTGGATTGGATGCATCACAAGCCAGGATGACGTGCTCCCATTTCTTAATAAAAATGGTGCAGGCTCAATCCAGCCCTGACAACGTTTTTGCTTTTGATCAGTTTCCCGTTCGCATATGTAGAATTAAACTCAGTTACCACGAATTCTATTGGTGTGGAGTTTTCCTTCTGCGTTCCTGACGATGGGCTGACAGTGGCATAGTAGGAACGCTTTGCCGCTTTTATCGCCACTAGATGGGTCTTAATGTAAGCTCCTAGTAGTGCTCGCTTGGATTCGATCTTCCCCTTCTTCCAGCAGCGCTCTAGACGTCTCCGCCGTCGCTTCATCCCCTGGAGCTCCTCAGTAAACCAAGGAGACATCCGGGGTCTGCGAGCGGTGAGAGGTCACAAAGGCACAATCCAGGGCCCTGGCAGGCACATTATTCCACGTGGCCACCAGGGACTCAGCCGTGTTGTGGGTCAGGGAATCAGGAATCACCCAAAGCTCCCTCTGAAACCCAATTGAGTCCATTAGGCGCCTGGGGTGGAACCACCTAGTTGGTCCCGCCTTCCTGCGGGGTGGGGCGGGTGTCAGGAGATCCAATTGGATAAGGGAGGGATATGACCATGGCAAGGGTTCTATCACTATATCCCCCAATCCCAGATCACGGTGCCAAGGCTCCAAGATAAAAACTAGATCGAGTGAGTGTCCCCCCCATGAGTCGGACCCTGAATTACTTGGGTCAGGTCCATGGTTACCATGGAGGTCATGAACTCCTGCGCTGCATCCGAGGAGTCGCCCAAGGATGGCAGATTGAAGACCCAAGCACTATCAGCCTGGGGAACTCAATCGCCAGCCCGGCAACCTCCTCCAGCAGCACAGGCAGAGCCGGTGCAATGCAGGTGGGAGGCAGGTACGTTAGCACCAGACTCACCTGAGCCCCTAAGTCCATAGCTTGCTACGCTCTCCCACACTGTCCCCGTAGCTTGCCGCGCTCTCCCGCACTGTCCCCATAGCTTTCTGTGCCCTCCTGCACAGTCTTGCTGCACCCTCCCACACTGTCCCTGTACCTTGCCACACTCTCCCGCACTGTCCCTATAGCTTGCCATGCTCTCCCGCATTATCCCTGTAGCTTGCCGAGCCCCTCACATTGTCCTGTAGCTTGCTGCTTAGTGGTGGGTGTGGCTTAGTGGTCATGTGACTGGGTGGACATGGCTTAGTGGTCATGTGACTTGGGCATGGCTTGGTGGTTGTGTGACTGAATGGGGTGGCTTAGTGGTCATGTGACTGGGTGGCGTGGCTATGTGATCATGTGACTGAGCCCAGCCCAATCACATGACCGGTGAGCCACACCCACCTAATCACAAGACCACTAAGCCACACCCACCAAGTCACATGACTGCTAAGCCACACCCACAGAACCGGTTGTTAAAAAAATTGAAACCCACCCCTGGTTATGTTTCATTGATTCTCCAGGAAAACCACTTACATAAAGGCAATCTTGCTGAGGTCCTAATATCTGAAACAAATGAGTTGAAGCCCGTGCTCTTCGTGTAAGATTTGATCCAGCCATTTAGAGTCAAAGTAAATCAGAAATCTTGAATTTCCATTTTAGGAATAATTGTGTGTTGGTAGAACCAGCCATCTAAACATTGAAAAATGAAAGAAAATAAAACTTTGGTTTTCTTTAATGTCAGGTAAAAATACAATTACTATTTGCAAGATGTTTTTCCAGATGCCTGACAGACAGCTAGGTTAATTGGTCTAAAACCAATTAATTTAATAATAAAATAAATTACAGTCACACACCATACTACAATCATTCTTCCAG
>JANHGC010009932.1:3128-14710 GCA_027560395.1 Boaedon fuliginosus | reverse complement strand
ACAAGCAGCAACTCCCTACTGAGCATGTGCAGAATTGCTTCTCTCTATTGAGCACGTGTGGTTTTTAAACTGACTGAGGCACCATATAACATGGCACCTCAGAGGTTTGAATATGGTGCCTAAAAACCGCACGTGCTCAATAGAGAGAAGCAATTCTGCACATGCATAGTAGGGAGTTGCTGCTTGATTGTTAAGAGTGTCCTCTTCCCCCCCCCACAAAAGGGGTCAAAAACTCGCCCCTACCCTTTGGAGACTCCAACAGTGCTTTTTTTACTATGCTTTTCTACCTATCTGCCAAGTTTGAGGTAGATTGGTGCAGAACTGAAAGTTCGTATAGAGCACATACAAACACACATCCACACCCACCTCTCTTTTATAGATATAGATTCCAAATTTGCCCCAGCGGCGACGGGCCCAAGACACACAGAGCAGCCCACCCTGCCAAGTAAGGTTGTCTATGATGTGGGAGGGGGCGGCAGGGGCTTAAGAAGGCCCACGAACAGCTGCGGCCCAGTGCCCCTGTCAAGCCCTGGCTGCCTTTCCTCACAGCTGGCCTGCCCTTGGCCCAAAGATGTGGGAGAGGGTGCCAGGGACTTCAGAAGGCCTGGAAATGCTGTGGCACAAATATACTTCTCTTTTTTTAAAAAAAACCTGAGCAAGACTGGGTAATCAGCTAGTTACTTAAATGTGTTAGGATTTCAAGTAATGCATACACCAAAAGCAGAACTCCAAAGCAGGTAGATTCCTCAAAGAACATGTTTATTGGACACATCATATCGGCACAGCTAGTGAAAACCAACTCTAAAAGTTCCCATGGTTTTTCACCCAATTAAAAGAGCAAACATTCCTTCTACAGGTGTCACTGATCACATTGTCCAAAGAAGGTAGTTGGGAGGCTGCTTGGGCACTCTTCTGCCATCTGTCGGGATAACCTTGGTTCCCACAGGAAACGTTTTTGTTTTGACGGATAGCTATGTTCTTTACCCCTCCGTTCCCCCCTTTCAGAGTTCATAGCAACGATGAGGCAGGAGAAAAATGACATCAGCCAGGTCAGTTTCAGAGTTGACAATATGCTCATTAAGCCCCCCCAAAAAATAATTGGTGTGGTTATCATAGAATTGCATCAAGATTCTTCCTTGCAGTTTTTGGGAATGTGTATGTGTGCTAAATTGCTGAGATTAATGAAATGTCATGCACATAGCATTTCCTTGGAATACTATATTCTCAGCATTCACTAAGGCAAAGTCCAAAATTGTCATATAAAGAAATTATTTGGGGAAAGCAAAAGGAAACAAGCCATGCTACCAGTACTAAAAGACCAAGTCTTGTATGTTAAGTACCTATCATGGTCTGGGTTTTTTTTATTTACTTTTAAAATTATCTGAGCATGTCTGTTGTGGCCTGAAATAAATGGATCTCAGAGAACTTTTATTTTAATATCCACGAGAGCAAGCTTCTTGACAAGTCATTTGCCATACATTTTTAAGATCCTCGTGCACTGCTGAGTTTCTGATGCATCACCTATTTCAGGAGAAGGTATGTCTTGTTGACTGCTGGAGTTTTTACTTGCTTCTGTTTTATAACAAGCGTTGTCCATGATTGTTTGCTTGGCATTTTCAAGTTTGTTCAGAAAAACCAGCCAAACGTTGAACAATCACAATGCCAAGAAAATCATGAAACTTGACCAAAGATCAAATAAAACAACAAGAAGAGAAAACAGAACAAACGAAAGAAACAAATCAACTAAACCTACCATAATTACAGCCTATTTAAGAGAGCTTAAGATGGGGTGAGAAACTCATGAAGAGCCTGCAGCCCCAAAACCAATTTTTGCAACCAAAACCACAAGTTAACCCTCTCTATTGTTATTCCACTCATTCGCCAAAAATGAATGCATGAGGATTTAAGGAGATGTAAAATATCTCCCACAGACTGGGTGTCAGATGGGGCCATTTAGATAAATAAAATCAGAGGCAAAACAGAACGGATACTTCAACAGCAGCATACCACAGACAACATAGGAGGAGCAGCCGTGTAACGTACTTACACAGTGGTGCAATGATAAAAGTATATTATCCAGGATCCTTTGGTCTGATCTCACTTAGAGGGTTGGGTCCACTTTTGGACAAGAGATGATCTGTCCTGCAGATGCAGGAACCTTTTTTTAATATTGTTTATTCAGTTTGTAATAAAAGGAGAAAATTGTCCAACAATACAAGCTGTTCATTAAGTAAGAAGCTACTCTGAAAGACAGTTGTTTCTTCTTTAAATATATATTTTTAAAAGAGGTTGGATAGTCACTTATTCATGGTCAGGGGACTATCCTAGATGTCTTAACTAAAGGAAGACTACATTCATTATTTGGAGTCTGTCTAGCACCAGTAGCTATTTTTTTTAAAAAAACCTTAAGGTCAATATTAACACTTACAAAACATTAGAAGTTCAGTTTAGATAAACTGGCATTTGAAAGAAACCTATTTCAGAAACATAAATCAAATTTCAAAAGATACATGATTGCTATGGTTCCACTTCAATGCATAAAGGAGAAAATTATCCTTTTCACCATCAATGAGAAAACTCAGCCAAATGAAGGGTGAACCTCAGTATGGAAATACTGCTTTACAAATACACATTCTCTAGTGCTTTATTTTTGCTTTTGTAGAATAATCTGATGCATTATGAATCCAACCTGCTTATGTAAGATGAAACCTATTTCCATTACATGATGTTACCATTGCCATTTTACTGTAATCACCTGGTGAAGGAGGCATTTAGCCATGAGTAACACCTTAATGTTTCACTAAAATTATGTCAGAGAAAATATCACCCATATGGCAGCTTACATCTTTAGCCTTGTACAAATAGCAGGCTTAAAAACATTGATAATGGCTTTCTGTATTTCTGGGAAGAGGTCTGAAAATAAAGAGAATTAAGATGTAACTGAGGGTAATCTGTGAAAAATGCCCATGGCAACTAGCAGGTAAATCAACACCTTTAGTTTTATGCATCTCCCACTCTTCCCCATCTTCTTTAAAAAAAAAAATTTATTTAAGGGACTAATACAAATTTAAAGAGGATGACCAGGAGCAAGACCAGATGAAGGACAGATTGTCATGGAAAAAATTGATCTTTGGGGTTGCTAAGAGTCAACATCAACTTGATGGGACTTAATCAGTCAATCAAAGTGTATATATGAAGTATCATCCTAATAAATACCCAGAACATTATTACAGATACCCAGATCTGTGATATTCAAGTGCTCAGATGGACCAGCTTTTTTTTACATCTGGATCACTTCTGCATCTAATTAGAAGGAACACAATTATAACACTTTCAGGACCATCTGAGAAAAGATAGCACAGTTTGACTACGAATAGCAGGGCTGTCCCTCTTGCAATGGCAATCAAACAACTTTTTAAAATACAGCTAAAGGAAGAACATTGTTATCAATATCACTAATATTGTTTCCCTATATTTTTGAATGAAGAATGGGTTTTGTGTGTAAAGTAAAGCATCCAGTTCTATCCACCAATACTATTGTCAGGTGGATACATAATGGTTGTTGACTCCACATGAAAGTTTTATGATTTTCCTGGGAAGTTTAAGTAGTAGTAATAAGAGCAACTTTTCAGAGTGCACATGGGCTATCTGATGACCTTGCCTTTCATCAGAGAGATTTTGCCAGTCAGGATCCAGTTGCAATCTCTGACAAAATGGGCTAGGGTGCACAAGGGAAATTCCTCCAATTTTAGATTGCAACTCTTTATGACAGGTAGAATTTCCCAGTTAACACTTCCATGTATTTCATAGTGAACACAATTTGTACGAAGATAAACATTTTGGCATCTAAAGAAAATTATATTCTTCACAAGATCCACCATCCTTGTACTTCCACACTTCCATATTTTCAAATCCAGTCTTTCTGCACTTTAGATTTTCAGATGACCATAAAATACAAACTGTGAGCTGCCTGTACCAGCCTCCCTATATCCTTTCCACACCCCCACTGGTTCAAATGTAGGCCCTTTCTAGTCTTATTTTTAAATATCAAATTTATGTGTAGGTGTTTTTGGAGAAACAAAGGCATTATCCAGGAAAAAAAAAAGAGCTGTAACATTTGTTTTGGTGGATAAGAACGCTGTTCCCAACCAACCAACCTTGCTCTCCCAATTGTTTGTCTATTTTTCTTTTTCTCAGACTTCAGTTCTGCAATTATCTTATGGCATAAACCAACCCCATTCATTTTCTCTCTGGCTTCAGTTGCAGAGAGCAGAATTAATGAAAAGAAGAAAAAGGGGGATGGAGGAGAAAGGAAGAAACCAAGATACAATCACAATGAGTTTTCAGAGATGGAAAGCACTGCTTTCTTCTTCTCTTTTCCCCAGTCAGCCTCTATAGCAAAGTTTCTCAACCTCAACCACTTTAAATTGGCTGAGGAGTTCTGGAAGGTCCACCCATCCACTGGTCTGTAGAGTGGATGATGTTGGATGAACAGCTCAAGTACAACCACTTTAACAAAGCCTGAATTTACACTGAAAGGGACCTAAATTATGAACTTCTTTGAGAGGACTCTACAGTTGGTTCCCATTGGATCAGAGGTGTTTTCAGCCAATTCTGACAGGCTCGGGAGAACCAACGGTGATAATTTTGATTGGTTTGGAGAACAAGGAAATACCACCTCTGATTGGCCCCGCTCTGCCCCTTCCAGGAGTCTCCATGTGCCACTATTTGGCTGCCAAGAAGCTTCAGGATAGCTTTCTAGGCAAAAAAATGGGCACATGGTGTGTGTGCGGCGGCCCACCCAGTAACATAACTGCATAGCCACACCCACCAAGCCACACCCATAGAACTGGTAGTAAAAAAAATGAATCCCACCACTGTGTCAAATGATCAACAATCTTCTCCAAAAGGAAATATTGGAGACTAGATGACAGTGATCTAAACCTGCTTGTTCCAGAGAGAGCTTCTTCAAACTGTCCTGTTTTCATGTTGACTACACTGAAGGTCTAAAGTATTTATTTATTTCAAATTTCTCTTTGTTTCCCTTCAAGCTATACATTTCCTTCTAGGAGATTTCTTCCAGTAACTCCTAAATATCAACATGTTAATCTTCTCTCCTTTGGGTATTAGAAGAAAATGGAAAAGAAAACCTTGATTTCCATTGAAATCTGATTTTCTTTTCAGGTTATATCATCACTTACTGATATTGTGGTTCAAGCCTGAGAGCAGGTCAACATTTTGAGATAAGAAAACTTAATTATGAAAGCACATATAGTCTTTCAACAGTTTTGCTGTTTTCACAATATCTCTATTATACAAATGTAAACATAATATTAGTCCCTGGCTCCAATCTTACTCTTATTTCTGTGGAAAATTACATAGCAATGCTTTGAGGCAATGATTTGTAAATATTTACACTTATTCTTAACTTTAACTTCTGAAGAACTTTGAAGCAACCCAATACTGTAAAGTTTTAACTGAAGATCAGATTATTTCCTGTACAGAAGATAATCAGCTAAATGTAACCTACACATCTCCAAATAAAACTTTTAAAGAAAAAAGCAATTTCATCTTCATAGTCTTGACATACTTGTTAAATCTGTAAAAAGATCATTAGTTTTAATGCCAAGGAACTAATTAAGTATTAATATGAATGTCCTATAAGTTAAGACTTGTCACATAAAAATATAAGATCCAGGCTGGATCAAAGAATCTATTTAAAGCAGCATTCCCTTTTCCATTATGAGCACTTATATGGTTATATAGTGCTTTGGGAGAATTACTGTAATTTTGCAATTTTGACTGTTACAAGGGTGTTATCTAGTGATAGTTATCTAGTCTGGTTCATGAAATTGGTTTTACGCTTCTTCCTAAAATGGACTGTACAGGACTATACAGGAATAGTCATCCTCCCACCCACTGCCCTCAGGATGATGGGATTATGGCACCTCTCATATGACAGTATCATGTAAAAGTTGTATATCTCTAAAATATACAACTCTTATCTAACAGAATAGATATTTGCCTAGCTTAAATAAGATAGGCAAATCCCACTTCTCTATCACTTCTCATAGTCTTTTGTAGGAATGGCAGGAAGTGCCCTTGGAAGGAAAAGAAGGCAGGAACATACTATAATCCAGAGGTACTGGAGATTACCTATGCGTAGAGGCACTGCTCTCAGTGCCTAAAGAGCTAAGAAGAAAGACGGCATGTCCCTTGCTTTGGGAAACCACCTCTCAGTATTAGGCTTGCTTAACTTCTTCTTTTTTCAGGAATAATTGTTGGATAAAACTTTGTGTTGTTATTTTCCTGAATTAAGAAGATCAGAATTATCAGCTACTTCAATGGTCCACTGGAGAATTCAATTTTGACTCTAATTTTAGCTGGATTAATATGTTGGGATGAAAGATTCAAATTTTACATATTCCAAAAAATATTTTGTACCTTTTCCACATCTGTTCATCACAATCCAGCTTCCCCTTCACATATAAAAGGTCCATGCAACGAGCATAGGCCCAAGACATAATCCATTCACTTGAACAAAAAGGACAAAATTAAGTTTTTCTCTCTTTCTATAGTTTTCCAAGATCAGATAGTTTTGCAGTTAAAATGGTTGTTTCAGATTAAAAACTGTCTGCTTGCCATCCCTGCTGAACCCTGAACTATACTGGCATGTCATAGATTTCTTCTTGGCAAAGATGAGTTCAACCGTTGGCACTAGCAGTAACACTTAGACATATAAATCGTTTCATAGTGCTTTACATCCCTCTCTAAGCAGTTTACAGAGTCAGCATATTGCCCCCCACCCCCAACAATCTGGCTCTTCATTTTACTGACCTCAGAAAGATGGAAAGCTGAGTCAACCTTGAGTCAGTCAGGTTCAAACTCTTGGCAGTTGGCAGAATTAGCCTGAAATATTGCATTCTAACCACTACATCCCCATAGCTCTTAAATACTGTAGTATTCTTATGTGTGGTTTTGTTTTTATTTCCCCCTCTCCCATTTAAATTGATTATGTTGCTTTTATACTGTTGTATACTGTTCTAATCTATCATTCGAATTTTGCATTTTAATTATTGAGTATAAACTAGTCTGATATTTATAGTAAAGGGAAGTGGTATGTAAATAAATTAAATCAATAAATAAAGACTTTCTTGAAAGTCTTAAGTATAGAGAAAGGACTAGGGATTTAAAGTCAATGAGAGAGAGTGGAGTAAAATTCCTTTTATATTTATGTATCAAAATATCAAGCAAGGGCTAGTAAAACTTTAAATGCATGGTATAGTTTGGCTATATTTTCTGTTTGCTGTTTTTTTAGATGTTCTTATATTGTTTTCACTGCATTTTTAATTAAACTTATTTACTAGTTAATATAGGCTGAAAAGTATCTGCCTGCAAATATTCAAGATGAGGGACTATCCAATGATGAGATAACAGCAAAGGATAAATTAGTAGTCTGTTTCAATCTCTTCAGTGACTCCATCCTTTAAGGGTCTAATGAATCCATTAGTTCCCCTTGCTATTGTGGCACTTCATCCAACTTTTCCCTTCGAGGGGATGCAGTTGCTGCAAAGGAATCCATTGATCAAGAGAAAAGGAATTTCCTGCAGACCTAGAATTAGCCTCATATTGGCTGATTCCTGTTTATTCCCATTATGTAAAATAACATTGGTCCTGAATTCGCTTTGTTGTGATCCAGGTCTTGGTCAAACCTGCTGGATAAACATAGCACATACATGATGCATAGACATACATACTTACCTACATACATTCACATAATCAGACCGAGAGAGCAAAAGCAAAGGAAACCTGACTCGAATTGGAATTTCATGACATGAGTTTCAAAGATCACATTCAGTAAAACAGTTATAATTATCAGTTCCTACTCTATGTGGGTAGTGTCTTCAAAATCAAATATGTGCATTATAACCTTTAAAAAAAATGTAACCCTGTGAAATTCACCAGCTTTCTCCAAACCAAAAATGTAGAGCAGCAGATGTGGAAAAGAACTAGGATTTTAGATCATCTCATAGAAGAAAAAAGAGCTTCTGTAAAAGGCAAAAATTACAGGGAACATTCAACAAATCATAAAAATGTATTTATAGATGCCTATTTGCTTCAAACCTTCAGGCAGAATTAAGAGAGTCAAAAGAAAAAGAAAAAAGCCCTGACCATTTCATAATATGAAATGTGGGAAGTTTTCTAATTAAATGCGTAATTTGATGCCACTTTCTGCATCCACATTTCTCATCAAAACTGTGTACCCATCAAGCAGAATCTTCAATCACACTTGAAACTAATTATCTTAAGAACTAATATTTACATTTAGTGAAAAATCACACAACCTCACCCAATAAACCATTCTTTAAAAAGGATCACTCTAGAATTAAAATAGATGAGAACAGATGAAATACTACTCTGAGAATGTTGGAACTTTAATCACTATCATCTTCATTATCTATATGACATCTTTTTACCATATTTCAGAGCAATCTCTTCAGCTGTGTGATTTTTTTCCAGAGAATTTAACACTATCCTTCTCACTTGTTTTACCAACTTGATTATTCTCTCTCTCTCTTATTCTCTTCTATGTTACTTGATAGAATCCAAAACCACAAAAGGAGAAAGTAATGAATTACAGAATTGCATGCCTACCATGTTGATATTTAAGTTTATATTCTGTACTTCTTGCTCCAGTAGCACTCATTCACATATAGGCATTGAAGGACCCATTCATTCAAGAGGAAGGCTCCAAAACAAAGTGCCTTTGCCTTGTTGGAGTTTGGGGGAAAATACACAATTCTCCCTGAAAAAATTCTGAATTTCCAAGACCAGGAAGGGATTGTATGTAATGATTCATAAAATCTCCTCCATTAGATAAAGCCATTGGTTTTATAATTTATCATCTAAATTAACAATGTGATAGAGTATCTGCTTACATATTGCCAAATCGATACACATATGCATTTGGAAATTTTGACTTGTGTTTTGAAACTTCATGCTGAAAGCCTTTCTCAATAAAATTGTAAGTCAGTTGGGCTAGCTGCAATATATTGCCTTTTTAAAAGTATTATTAAATATGTTTTTTTTAAAAAAGGACTAGTTTCCATAATTTGATGGACGTTTAAATGTAAATGGAACTGTGGTTCAAGATGGAAAACAGGGAAAGTAAAAAGGCATGGTCTTTTCTTATCTGATTAAAGTAGCAAGTGAAGAGTACTATTTCTACCTGTTTTTTTTCCCCTTGATAAACAGGATCACTTGTTTTTTTTCCATCAAGGTGGGGACCCTTAGGGAACTGTGGAGTGTCAAGTTATCTTCTAGCCATATTGATCACTTTTGGCTTATATATGAAAACCCAAAGAACCTTGTGCTGCCTGGCGAGACAACAGAAAGGCAGCAGGATTAATATGAACGTTAATCACTCCAACCTCTGGTTTAATATGTCTTTCTTCTGCAATTATATTTTGAGTAGAACTGCAACCGGTGTCATTTCTCCAAAGGTCGCCAGATCTAAACTACAAAAATCCAAATCACCATTGAATGACAGCAAAGAGATAACTTTATATTTTTATAATGGTATAACTCCATAATTTTGCACCCTAGATCCAGTAAACTTGCTCCAGAGCAAGCAGAAAAGTGCTGGTATTGAGCCAGTTTTCATACCAAAACTCAATTTTAAATCAATTTAAAAAAATATACTTCTTCTCATTACAGTGTAAAGGTTGATATGGTGCTTTTCCGGGATCATTAAGTCCTCTAGACATCGGTAGAACCTCAATCAGTCAGATTTAAAGTCCCATTCAGACTATCAGTCTCTTTTAAATATAACCAGTGTTTTTTTTCTGGGGGAACGCACCGGAATGGAGTTCCGGCACCTTTTTTTCCTTAGATTTCTTTTGTATATTAGTATATCTATGGTGCACATGCGCAATATGACGGGAGTTCCGGTACCTTTTTTTTTTAGTTCCAGTACCTTTTTTTTTAGAAAAAAAGCACTGCATAAAAGCTTAAAACCAGATTAAAATAAAGTTTAAAAGAACAATTGTAGAGCAGTGCAGTGGCCTAGAGGTACAGACCCTTGCCTCACACTCAGGAGTTTGAGAGTTCTAGCCTAGGCAGCAACACATGTTTCTCTATCTGGGCGCAAAGAGAAAATACCTACTGTGAACTCTGTATAGGTGTCAGGATTGGCATCTGGTCAGTAAATGCTCAGCTCCTTTCAGTTGCCCAAATCCACCCTGATAAAAGGGATTACAAAATTGTAAAAGGAAGTAAAAAAATAAACAATTGCAGAGTTAAAAAGCAGAGGAAGCACCTCGAGCCTCTTAGACACCACCACCTCAGGGAGGTTCGCAGAAACAGGTCTTGATGCTCTTCTGGAAAGGGAGGAGAATGGGGCCTGCCTCGCCTCTTGGGCAAACTGTTCCATAGTACGAGGGTGATAGTAGAGAAGACGCTCTCTCTTTTTTTCTCTTTTTTTTCTAATTTCTTTTTCTGAAAGGGCAGCACTGCAAGGAAAGGCAAAGAGTTTGAGAGTTGAATGGGTATCAAATTCTTATGTACCATTCCTGCTCGATAAAAGTGTCAACTGTCACAAATAACTATCTTTTCCTGGAATAAAATCACATCACACTCATGTTAGAAGCACCAAGGTGGTTCTGGGTTGAAAGGACGGGCCAGTGACATCACCGTTGCCTGGAGGACGCTCAGTTGGGAGCTCCTTTCATGGAGCTTTCAGGGACATGAAAGGAGCTTTTGGAAGCTCCTTTCATGTCCCTGTCAGGAGCTGAAGCGGAGGATGGGAGCTTATCCTGCTCCACGAAACTACTCAGGTCTCAAACACAGGTTTGCTAACCTCCAACCCAGCCTCCAACCCAGCCTCCTAAGCATGCGAGCGACTGTGCTACCTGGAATATGATAAAGATGTAGTTCTTGTCCTGTTTATCCTTGCCTCAGTAGAAGCCTCATGTTCTAAACAAAACATTTCTATTATTATTTGTTCGTTCACACTTCAAAATGATGTCTCCGTGTTCCTTTCAACTTTAGGGGGATGGGATAGCAATACCAAGAAAGGTGAGAAAGGCTGAGAATCAACATTCAGACAGATTGTCATCTGCTAGTCTTTCATCTATAGACAAATGCTTTCCATGAAGAACAACATTTGAACAATAAGAATTATCATGGCTGTTCTCCCAGAGACCTTCCTCATATCACACATCTGTTTGATTACATAGACCTGGATGTTCCATCAACTCTTCAAAAAAATCACTATTAAACTGTTCTGTTTCTAAAATCATGTACCAGTATGTGAATAACTGCTTGTCCAATGCAACTTAGTTCAACTTTGCTCCAGAATCTGTATAAATTTGATTAATAGATCAATAAAAATAAATAAAATTTCACAAATTTCTGCATAGTAGTTAAGGATATAAAATAATGAGGACCATTTTTTGCTACTGATGGATTCTCTTCTTTCTGAATAACATTCTGTAGCGTTTTTGGTTACAGCCTATTGTTTGCAGTTCTAAAAATATTAATTATAGATATTCCCAGGTGTGATGAAATCCTCACACGTCCTT
>JANHGC010009928.1:132785-142888 GCA_027560395.1 Boaedon fuliginosus | reverse complement strand
GTATCGAATGCCGCTGAGAGGTCAAGAAGCACCAGGATGGAGGAAGCCCCCCCATCCCGGGCCCGCCAGAGATCATCTACTAGTGCGATCAAAGCCGTCTCAGTGCTGTACCCGGGCCTGAACCCAGACTGCAAGGGATCTAGATAATCAGCTTCATCCAAGGCACGATGAAGTTGAAGTGCCACCACCTTCTCAACAACCTTCACTAAGAACATAACCTGATGTGACCCTCAGTGAAATCAAGTTTGACACCCTTCCTTTACAACATAAGCAGTATTAGCAACACAAATGTGCACATACATAAACCTTTGCATTAATGCTTGCCAAGAACTACATATATAAAATCCACCTTCCATGTTAATTCCTTCTTAGTTAATTAAGATTAAATGGTTGGAAGTTAAACAGGCAGACAGGTAGAATATTCCCACATGTGACCAAGTACTTAAATGCAGTTTTGCCTGCAACACTTCACTCTCTGTATTTAAATCTTGTTTGCAGCAATGACACACTTTGTATTGATTAGATGGGGTGGGGAAGTTTGGAAAAGGACTTATCAAATCACAATTCGCCAAATAGTAGGCCAGATGCAGGTCAGAACTTTCAAAACAGGCAAGCTTTTTTCTAAGGTAAGGAGATTCAAAATGATCATTTTGAAATTGGAATGTTTTGAAATCAAAACATTACATTTTCTTTCTTTCCCTCTTACATTTTCTTGATTAAAAGAAAAAGTAGCAGTGATACATTTGATCAGTACACCCCATCTGTCCATCTACTTTAGACTTGTTTTTCATGTATGTTTACATAACAAATATATTTTGGGCTACTTGGATTTTCTCATCAAAAGGGAAGATATTCTCCTTTATTATTAATATTGAAGAACATAGTAGACTTCCAGACCCTCTTCAGTTCATTAAAGTAGCATTTCTGTAATTAAAAATAATTTTGGATCAAATTCCAGAAGGAAAATACCAAAACAGAACACTGCTTCCTGGATTCCTACCTCTGCTTGTACAGTTTTTTTACATGCAAATTTTTAATGAGATTTCCATATAACGGTAACTCTGTGGTTACACAAACCAAAACTGAATAGCTTAAATGATAACTGAACTCTCAATTGTAGAACTTCTTACAGTCTTTCAATGCTAGTTCTTGACTAGATAACTAAATTTCTTTTAAAACACATTACAAAGAGAAACATTTAATGATAAACAATCTTGATATTGAATTGTTTTGTAGATACTAATGTAATCTAAATACAGAAGTAATATTAACATATTTTTTGGTTGAGGGTTTTTAAAGTTCTCTTTGCAGTTAAATGCTTTTACAATAAAATATGGTACTACTCACATATGTCTAAAATTTTAGCCTTGTGGGAGCCCAACACAAGAGAAAATCCTAGTTCTTGTGAATTTTGATTTCAGTTAGGGTGGGCCTTTGTGCAAAGATGGGGTAGGCAGGATGGCAAGAATACATCTGATTCCATTGTAGTGACTTGCATATTATTAAGACATTAATAATGTTTGCTATTAATATTTAAGACATTCAAAAACATCCCCTAAAATTCTCAACTTTCTTAAAGGCATGTCAGATTTCTTTAAAAAGTAGATATTTGGGTTGAAATTTACTTCAGAATCATACATCTATCTGATCTCATACTGGCTGTGAAAGAGCCACCTACTTGATAATGCTTTGAGTACTGAGAATTGAGGTAATGTTTTGGCTCACGGTGTCAATGAAAGGGAAAATATACTTAAGTAACCTCCCTTTTTTCAGGCATTGCAGCTGTAATACTGGAGGTTACAAAGACTTTGTTGTTGGGGCCATTACACCCTCATAATATCTTCAGCAATTTTATTCCTACATTTATTTATTTATTTATTTATTTATTTATTTATTTATTTATTTAAATTTAATTTGTATCCCGCTTCTCTTCCCTAACAAAAGGAAATACAAGTGGGCTAACAACATTTTAAACAACAATAAAATGTCATTAAGCTCATAAAATATAACACTAAAAATTCAAAGAACAAGTTACTATAAAAAGACAAAAATATACAATGAACAGCATACTATGCATTCATACAGGGGGAGTCATTAGTTCCAAGCCCACTGGAAGAGCCAGGTCTTCACCGCCCAGTGGAAGGCTAACAGATTAGGGACAGTCCAGATCCCCACGGGGAGCTGATTCAAGAGGGCCGGTGCTGCCACAGAGAAGGCTTTCATCCGTGGACCCGCCAGCCAGCATTGCTTAGCTGATTGGAGCCATAGGAGGCCAACTCTGTGGGATCTAACGGGGCACTGGGAGGCATAAGGTGGAAGAAGACGGTCTTGAAGGTACCCTGGTCCTAAGCCATGAAGCCACTGAATCTTTCTAGTTCAGTGCTGGAGAAAAGATAATAGAAATCAAATCATAGGAGACTTCTAATGACACTCCTGTAGTAGAGTCAATCTGATTAGCTACGTAACAGAATTATGCCATCATGATCAGTATATAATCCCTAAATTGTTAATATGCCTACACTTCTAGGACATGCTTATAAAGGACTGACCATAGAATGGTTACATCAATATATGGTTTTGCACTGTCAGAATCATATGGTCACAAATAAATGATAACTGTGCCAGAGAAACAAAGTTTCCATGCTTTCTGCTCTCTTGCACTCATGTGCATTTTTAAATCTTCCTATGATGTTCAATATTGTTGTTCTTTGTGTTGTTAGTTTTTTGAAATTGTGGGTTCTGCCACATAAAAACATACAAATCCAACTAGTTACTGTAATTTGCATGCACCTGCTTAATTTTTAAAGGTGTTTTGCTTCTTTTTCTCTGTTTATAAAATGTTATATAGGAGCAAGTGGAAGCAAGTAGGAAAGACATGGATGAATACTGAAATAAAAAAAACATCATCAAAATTGGTTGGATTTCAAAGCATTTGATTTTGGAGCAGAAAAAGTTGAATAAAGTATATGTATTTTATAGTCACATGCTTCTGGGGAAGTTCTTATATATTTAATAATTTGTGAAAAGGGATGATTGCTTATAGTACCAGAGCAATTACCTTTTTGTTTGTTTGTTTTATGTTTTCTGATGAATATGAATAGCAGAGTAAGAGGGTGATTAAAACACATGAATTGCACAATTTGTCACTTCAGTTGCTGAAACAGTTTAGAAGAATCCACAATCTCAAAAAAAAATTGCCTTGGAATTTGTTTACCTAGAAAAAAAAATGTTCTGTTTTTTCCTGCCATCTTTCCTAAGCATGTTTTAAAATGTCTTTTCTTTTACATTATTTTTCCCCTCACGAAGGAAGAATGGTGACCCTTACTCCAATCTAATATTAAATATGCCAGGTCAATGAAATCCTCATAAACTCCTCGGGCTCTGTGCAGTTGTTCTCAAGTTAAACCCCGAGGCAAGGTGGTGGTGCTGAACTTAGCCAATCTCCCAGGGGATAATTCTAGGTGTGCTCTGTATATGATAAGAAAGTCTATGCAATCCACTAAAAATATCTACAGTTCCTTTAAAGAGTGTTATGTTTAACTAAGGGATATAGTCAAACATGCACATCCCCATCTTCGGCCTAATCTTACAATTAAGACTTGGAAGCACTGAAGTTGTTAATGCTTCTTTGAGGAAGTTTCTCAGTTTACCATATTTTTTGGCATATAAGACGCTCTGAAGTATAAGATGCACCTAGCTTTTAGGGAGGAAAATAAGGGAGGGAAATCTGCCTCTTCCTCTGCCTCCGAGCAATTTGCCTTCTTGCAGCAAACGGCTGTTTCAACTTCAGCACAGCCTGATTAGCACAAGCAGCTGATTGTCAGTAGGATCGGTCTTGTGTCCTATTTTCAGCCTCCACACGCCCCATTTTCCACCCATTCTGGGCGGTGGGGATCGGAAGGGGTAGAAAATGGGGTACGTGGAGGCAGTAATAGGCAATGGCAATCCATGCAGCCTGAAACAGCTGATGGTCAGGAGGCCGATCCAACCGACAATCAGCTGCTTGTGCAAATCAGGCTGTGCTGAAGCTGAAACAGGCTATTGCTCTTTGCTGCAAGGAGGCAAATTGCTGGGAGGCAGAGGGCGAAAGCTGGAGGCCGATGGGTGGTCGGGGCTTTGGCAACACTCGCTGTATAAGATGCACGTGCAGATATTTTCATCCACTTTTGGGGGTAGAAAAAGTGCATCTTATACTCCAAAAAATACAGTAGATCTGAAATCTAGTATAAAAAGTGATACAAGACTGTATAATAAAAAAAAAATCAGGAGGATGCCAAAAAGGAAAAAGAATTAGTAAATTTCTAAACAAGTGATTTTCTATTTGTTTTTGAACCTGGGGGCTTTTCAAAAGATGCAGCAGTTAAATTCATTTATTCAGATGTTAGAATTTTATTACTGTCTCCTTTTTTCTTTTCACTTTTCAGTTTGCTCCTTTTTACCTTTAGTTTTATCAGAATGATTATTCAGAAAAAGCATTTTACTTGTGTTTGATGGAAACAAAATCAGTAATTGCTTTATTCTGTATTTTTAAATGAACACAGCAAGCTACTCCATTAAGCAGTAAATTCCCAGTTACGAGCCCTTTTTCATAATAATTAAAACAGATAAGAATATTTGGAGTGGATTGTTGCCTGCAAGATGTGGAAATGCTTTGTTGAATAGATAAAACTACCTAATTGCTGATACTACTACTACAATTTTATAGAAGTGGATGTAATTAAAGCTGAAACTAGGTTGTCCTTCCTGATATTTCAGATTAGGGACTATTCTTTCCTTTGTTCAGTTGGTTGGTAAATGTCCATTTGCTACATTGAATAATATCTATCTTCTAGGTGTGATATAGAGCAGTATCTGCCTCATCAATATTATCCATCCAGGGCAATACTACAATGAAATACTGATTGAGAATTCTAATGTTGATCATTCTATTAGTTCTTGGATTTTATTTGGGATATTTGCTATTTAACAATAAAATTACAGTTCTAGGATTATTCCCATAGGGAAATAGGAAAAAGTCAATTTGAGCAGATTTATTTAACACTGCTCATGTATTTTCTTTCCTTGCCCTTCTGGGATCTCTTCTACAAGGAAACTGATAATAGTAGGAGAGAAGAAAATTGTATAGAACTTTTGAGAAAGATCAGTGTTACCTATTCTATCCTTCTAAAGATTAAAACTGAGGAGAAAGTATCCTTTCAAAGAGTAAACTAGATAGAGCACTGCAACTCAATGTGTAGAGTAATTTTTAAAAATAACTATTAATATCTTCCATTGTTTCTGGCTTTTCTTCACAGCACCAAGGGAAAATTGGTGTTAAATTTAATGTTGGAACAGATGATATCGCAATTGAAGAGGTCAACGCAATCATTAATGATGGGAAATACCATGTAGTACGTTTTACAAGAAGTGGTGGTAATGCCACGTTACAGGTGGACAACTGGCCGGTTATAGAACGCTACCCAGCAGGTGAGAACGTAAATACAATCTGATGGATTTGTGGAATTACAGGGATTTAAAGGGTTTTTTCTTGCATAGGTATGTAGGATCTTTGCTTCCTCAAGATGCCTAATTGTTCTTTGCTGCTATTAAAAATATTTTTACCAATTGTTAAATTAGCAATTTTTCAGTTTTTATTTCATTACATTGGACAGATGAATAAAACCAAGGAGTAAAGATCTCAAAATTCTTTGAAACCAAGTTTTAAATAACAATAACAAGGTATTAATGTATTGGTGTACTTAGATAATGCAAAGGCTTTGACAAAAATAGCTTAATATATTGAAAAACCATCTGGAATTAAAATAACTACAGGAAAATAGTACTTATTTTATAAACTATTAAGCAGAAATTGTAAAGTAACAAAATATATTATAGCGCTAATTTAAAGAAAAATGGAATTAATTTTATTAACATTTGCCAATTGTGGTTCACCAGCTACTTATTTTAGGCTGTCTCATCAAAACCTGTCCAACATATGGTTTGTTCCCCCAAAAATATTTTTTTTGTTTCTCATTAGATGAGCTGTGGTATGGCCTCAGCAGATCGTTAATTATATTAAGTATTTTTAATTGGCCAAGTCAACAGACAGCCTTGTGAGTTGCACAAAACCATAAAGTTGTATGCTGAATCTTAAGAAAATGATGTGATGATATATTTAAATTGGAAAAAATGAACTTTAGGAAAATAGATACATAAATGTACATATTTTTAAGAAACAATACTTGTTGCAAGATGGAAACAAGACAAACAGAATGAGATCAAATATAATTTATAATCAAGATGTTCTGATGTCACTGAGACATTTTCACAAGATGAAACTAAAGTTCCCTTTCAACATTTTATAGCATAGGAGTCATGCTTTGTGGTTGTATAGCCCAGTTTGGGCTGGACATTGCCATTCTTTACTTCCAGTCATATGTCACATTTCCAATTAATAAGCTGTGATCCTCTGAACTAATGAGTGGCAAGAATAGATTCTTGTATAGACTTTTGAGGTTTTCCAGTATTTAAAATAACAACAGTGGAACTTCTGGTGAACTTTAAAATCAGCATCTAAGCTCCAATTTTCTTTGGTAAAGGAAGTGAGTTTAACAAGCCATTATCCAGGGAAGCATTTCTTTTGTCACTCCTTTTTGTGAAAAATACACATTTCTTACCATATGTTGTTGGCTGGCCTTCATCACAATTACAAGAATATATTCTTGACTGTACTTGTTTAATTTTAGTGTCTGTGGATTTAATTAAAATTTTATCTCCTGCTATTAGTTAATTTATTATCTTATTTGTTATTTTCATTTCTTATATACTGCATGCAATTTGGGAGGGAGGTTGAGCTTTTTAAAATTAAACTTTCACTTTACTTTGATTTTTAATGCTCAAAAGCAAGTTTAAAGTCTGTGGAACAATAAATAACTTCTATGTTGCAGAATCCTTAGGCATTTGGATTTAATACTAACACTAAGTCATTTCCTGTATTCTTTTCCTCCTCCCCCAGAAAAAGAAAACACTGGAAATGTTTCATAAAAAGTTAAATGAGAGTTCACAGTCTTTCTGTTGATTTTAATAGTTCGTTGTACACTACAGCATTGCCTAATTAAAGCCATAGTTTCAGTCATAACTCAGAATTCCCTTGTGCATCTTCTTGCTCAGCTCAGGCCAGTTATTCTCAATCTTTAATTTTCTTTAAGCTTTTTTCGATATCATGATGGTGCCTTTGTAATGTAACAGCAAAAATTGGTGTTTTGTTTTGTTTTTGCACTTTGCCTTGATTTAACTGCCATTATAACACCTGTTTTGCTTTTGTGGTTCTTGTCTAATCTATAAGCCACGTTCTTCATCTGGATCCTTTTCAGTCAGGTTTCTGGCCCAGCTTGGGACTGAAACGTCATTGGTCACATCCATCCTTGCTCTTCTGGACCTGTTAGTGGCTTTCAATACCATCAACCATGATGTTCTTTTAGGTTGACTTAAGGAATTGTGGGAAGGCAGTACAGGTTTGTGCTGTACAGCTCCTTCTTCCAAGGATGGTCCCAATTGGTGTTAATAGGGATCAAGAGGTTCTTCTCACAGCTCCTCTTTTGTGGAGTGCCAAATAAGCTGATGGTATCAAGCCATATATTTCCATCCCAGATGAATGAAATGATGCAGTGGACATCCTGTCATGATGCCAGGAGGCTGTGGGAGTCTAGAAGGGAAACAGCACACCTCAACTGAAAGACAGAGTGGTAGTCTTATGTATATAGGAGTTTATCCATTTTGGTCCTGGATAGGGTTGCACTATCTCAGGCCAGGTATGTAACTTAGGGGTGAAAAGCAGTTGGCAACTGTGGCCAGGAGGGACTTTGCCCAACTTTGCATTGTCACGTCCCTTCCTGGACAGGGAAGCCCTCTGTTACTCATACCCTGATCATTCCCAACTGGACTATTGCAACACGCTCTATGTGGGGCTCCCCTTGAAAAGTATCCAGAAGCTTCAGCTGGTGCAGAATGCAGCCACATGAGCCATACAAGGACCTACAGAAGGGCATATATAACACCTTTGCTCCACAAATTACACTGGGTGCCAGTTGGCTTCCAGGTCCAATTCAAAGTGTTGGTTATTACCTATAAAACCCCACATAGTGCCGGGCTACCTATAGACTTGGCTTCAGCCCATCACATCAGCCCATCCCACTCATTCAGGCAGGGAAGGTATTCTATAGACTCCATCAGTTTATTAAAAAAACTGACAAAGAGGACTTTTCTGCCACTGCCTCTGAATTGTGGAACATCTTACCCTCAGATGAGAAACACCACCCCCCCCCCAATCTTTTGGCCTTCTTGTGTGTGGGGGAAACAGAGACCTACACAACCATGAGGCTGGTTGGACCCATGAGAAATCCCTCCCCCCCAACACCTTTACTAATAACTGCTAATCTCCCATCTTGGAATCCTTTACCTTCTGAAAAATGGAATAGAATGGAATCATTCTTTATTGGCCCAGTGTGATTGAGCACATGGATTTGTCTCCAGTGCATAAGCTCACAGTGTACATATAAAATCAGAACTACTAGAGAGCATTTCACTGAGACTGCCATCAGCAGTGCCACCTTTAACGGAATCATACATGTATATATGATTTTTTTTATAATGTTGTTTTACAATTTTAAAACTGTTAATACTAAATTATTATAACTTATACTGCCTAGAGTGAGGGACATGGGCGGTTAAGAAATATAAAATATAAATAAACAACTATCCCCAGGCCATTGACATGGTAGGAGATGACAATATTTTCTGTACATTTTGGAGTGATTTGTGGTTTGTTTGTATATGCAAGCAATGATGATTATGTAGTCTATACTAGGTGCCTTGAGCTGACACAGAAAATTCTAAAAGTTTCCAGCTGCAATTATAGTTATCTGCTGTTATTTATTCCTCCTTTCTCTTCCCAAACTGCTCACATTTAGCTTCATTACCAATTCTTCCATGGATTGTTGTAGTCCTTTCACCCATTTGTCAGTGATCCCTGAGTCAGTGAGTTCTTCTTAGTTGAAGAAATGGCTATTGCTCCATTAGGGCAAGGCTGTTGGGAGAAAGCAGCTGTTCCAAGTTTGGATCAGGCTGAAGTCAGTTTTATTTTATCTCCTATTTTCTTTTACTTCCAGGCAAGCTAAAACTGACTCTTTTTACAGGGCTGTATGAAATTCAGCAAAGAGTACTGGAGTACTATTTCATACTTTGAGCAATCAACTGAAGAATTCAGGATTTAGATCAGGCTTCCCCAAACTGGAGCAATTTCTTTGCTTTGTCACCTGGCTCTCAATTAAATCATAGTTGTTCCAGGTAGTACAAACATATTCAGCCTATCATTATCTGGTGCAATATTTTAGACCAAGCTATGAATTTGGGAAATATAGTTAATGCTTATTAGCATGGCCTCAGTGTGTTTTAGGTACCTGTTTAAAAAATACACTTGTTACCATTGCATCTGCTTTTTAACTTATCTCCTGTACCTGCATCTGGGTTTAATTAAACATTCACAAAATCAGCAGGTTAATTAAGAAGTCTTTTCATCTGAACTGTGCAGCTGATCCCTTCTTCTCTGAGATGGAAGAAATGAGTTTGACTTCCTGTGATACCTCAGCCTGATTAATTCTCTGTCCAGGCAAGCAACCTAGATGCTTTCACTTGCTTGTCCATTTTAAATTCTTCCTTACTATATGAATTTAATAATACAGAAAAGTTTGGTTTCCATTTCAGGACCCAAAATTGTTGGGGGCAATATGCTGACTCCTTATAGTGCTTAGAGAGGGCTGTAAAGCACTGTGAAGCGATACATAAGTCTAAGTGCTATTGATATTGCCATTATGCACAGGTTTTGAATTGTCTATATGTGTGTATTTTCCTTTTGAATTGAATTGTCACACTTGTTTGTTATTTATAATTAATTGTCACTCATATTGAACTATTTACTGTATGTACTCCATGCCCACTTTCACACACACACACATACCCACACACACACATACACACACACACACACCCCAAGAAATTTCACCCATTCATGTCTATCTCACCTTTATTATTCTTATAAATAATTCAAGGCAGTGAAAATATCTAAT
>JANHGC010009928.1:69156-89615 GCA_027560395.1 Boaedon fuliginosus | reverse complement strand
AGGAGGAAAGAAAGAAGGAAGGAAGATGGCAATCCATTACAAATTTACCCGGGCAATGCCGGGTAAACAGCTAGTATGTGATAAAACAAGAAGGGTTAGGGTGAAGTGTGAATGGGTATAGGCTAAAAAGCAGATCCTTTGGATCCTTACCAAAGAAACATACTGAGATAATTTGGTCATATAGAGAGAAAGAATAAGGATGAAATTTATATATGTATCCATATCTACATCAGTACTGAATGGATTCAGAGAAAAGAAAATGCAAGAAAGTCATACCTGGATAGAATTGATAAGACACTTAAAAAGTGAGAAGTGAAAAATTTAAAGAACAAAAGCAATATATAAAGGAATACCCTTAGCCATAATCTACGCTTGCTATCAGAACAGGAGACCTGAGTCCAAGAGAACATACAACTTGCAAGCAATGAATGGTTTGGTTATAAATACTAGATCATTCTGTCAGGTCCAGGACAGTTAAGTTAGCTATAGAAAAAACTTTTTCTGTGTATTTTCCGTATAAACTTCAGCTACATATAGTAAAAAATAAGTATCTTTCTAACCATATTCAACATTTATTTATTTCATTTGTAATCATTTTAACTGTTCTTATTAATTTTAATTATTTTAATTATTCATTAAAAAATAACAAGGGTAACATGAGGTATCTGGTTTGGGTTTCTTTCTTTTTTTCATTTTTTTGGTTTTGCAATACTTTTCCATCTGTTTATTATAACCATTAATCTGACATCTGCTAGACTCTTATGGGTCAATAAGCAATCATGTATATTTCAGTACTGGCTGACATTTCTGGGCTATTTGCATTTTGAGAAGAAACAAATGTTGAGTGTAAAATTGTATTGAGGTGACTCTGGAAATAAAATATTATAAAAGAAAAGCAATTTATCTAGGTGCGCTCAATCTTTATAGATGCCTTTTTTTGGTACCAGAAATGTAAATGACTTTCCTTAAGTGCCATTGCCATTACCAATTTGAAATTATTGAGGATAAATTTAGTAGAAAAATACCAATATTTCTGTATGGTCCCTGGGCTATTTTTATATTTTAATACATAATTACGTTCTAGTCAAGAATTTTGCTAGATGTTCTTTTTCAATAACTTTCTCATATTAAATTTGAAAGATTAATTTCTTCCATATTAAATCATGCAGGCATTCATTAGCCTTTCCAAAAGAGATTTGTCTATTATATTTATACCTTATCTGTGCCAAGTAGAATAAGGCTGCGTCTAACTCCCTTTTTCAGTGTTCTGAAATAATTCTTGAGACACTTCACAAAGATTTGATTATTTTTTTAAAAGGATGTGTAAATGCAAAATCTGAAAAGCCAGAAACTTGGTTGAATCATAATTTGAAGTGGGAAGACTCATTTCTTACAGTAATTGTTTTTCTAGAAATCAACCCAAATGTGCCTGTACTGTCCCAATAGCAGTTACAGCACTACAGAAGGGGTGGGACAAGCCAATTCTTTTCTCAGTCCTTTATTTTCAAAATAAAGCACACATAACAATAGAAGAGAATATTTGTAACTCTGGGTTTAACTGTGGAACCCTTGGTGTTCTCTGAGCTGTATTGTTTTCTTGCAGACATTTCATAACTAAACTAGGTAACCTCATCAGTGCTAGTAAGGGAATAGAGTTTGCTCTCATTTTATATACTAGTGGTTTGCCCTGTCAGTATTGATGGGAGTTGGGCTTGTTGATTTTTTAATTAGGCTTTTGTTTACTGTTAGCATGTTTGTCTCAGTTTGTAGTTGATAGTTTCATGATTGTGGTGTGGTGTTGTTTTGGTCTAGTGTTAATCTTGGTGAACTCTGTACATCTGGGTGTTGATTGCTGGTGAGGAGAGGGTTTTTTTCTTCCTTTATTGACTTTTTGATTATCTCTTTTGAATGGTATGTAGACACATCCTAGACCAGGCCAAATCTAAAAACACCAGAGATTTCTTGGAAGCCTGGCACTCAGGCAAATCAGCGCTCATACACACATAGAGATAAACAACATCTACATATAAAATGTGAACAAATCTTACTTCCTTACTAGCACTGATGATGTTACCTAGTTTTGTAATAAAATATATGGAGAAAAACAACCAATCTCAGAGTGCACCCAAGGCCCGAAGGGATTTTCCAAGGGATGAAAAAAAAATAGATTAATAGAGACTCTATTGTAAAGGTGGATCTATTATATTATTTTACATTCCATGTTAATTCCTGGAAAATTGTTACTTAATAATAAGTTAATATTCAGTCTAGTTTCAAATTATATACCAAAATATGGTTAATGTAACTGAGGACTAGCAAGCAATATTGTAATAAAATTCCTGCTTTTTAAATATAATCTAGTGCAAAATCACCTTAGCCATGGTCTCTACTTGCTATCTGAACAAGAGACACAAGTCCATTAAGACATGTGCAGAATGTGCAGAAATGGGGAGACTAACACTTAAAATTAAGGAAAAGGAAGAAACTGAATACTTTCTAACATGGAACTCATTTTATCAATGGTTAGTAAATAAAAACAGATGTTAGAAACATGGAAATATAAAAGAAGGACTAATGCTATAAGGAGGGTTTGCTAAAATGGATAAGCAAATGTTATTATATGACTAATGCCAACATAATGAACATTATTGTAAACATGACTATTATTTCCTAAAATTATTTGTACCTACACAACAAACTTCATTTAGAAATGGAACTTTTATGTGTAACTAGCTGATTACCCGGCCTTGCTCAGGGTTTTTTTTTTTAAAGTATATTTGTACCACAGTGTTTGCAGGCCTTCTTAAGCCCCTGGCACCCCCTCCCACATCTCTGCTCTGGCAAGGCCGTCTCTGGGCCGAGGGCAGGCCAGGTTTGAGGAAAGGCAGCCAGGGCTTGACAGGAGCACTGGGCGACAACCATTTATGGGCCTTCTTAAGCCCCCACGCCTCTCCAACATCATAGGCGACCTTACTTGGCAGGGTGGGCTGCTCCGTGTGTCTTGGGCCCATCACCGCTGGGGCAAATCTGGAATTTATATGTATAAAATATGGCACCTCAGATTGAATATGGTGCCTCAGTCAGTGTGAAAACTGCACAGGCTCAGTAGAGAGAGGTAAAACCTGCACATGCTTAGTAGAGAGTTGCTACTTATTCATTAAGACTGTCCTCTTTGCCCCTCAAAAAAAGGGGGAAAAGCCCCCCTACCCTTTGGAGACTCCGACAATGCTGATCTTACTACACTTTCCTATGTAACTGCCAAATTTGAGATAGATTGGTGCAGAACTGAAAGTTTGTATAGAGCACATACAAACACACATTCGCACCCCACCTCTCTTTTATAGATATAGATTAAAATAAAATAAAATAAAAAAGACATACAACTTGAAAGCCATCTTTTTCAGGAATTAGAACCCCAACAAGAAACAAGGTAGAAATGGAATCATTCAGCCTCTGAATAAACAGCCTCTTGGTCTTGTTTTTGATTCGGTGTGAGCCTTTTTCCACATTCAGATGACTGCCTCCATTACAGGTCCTGAGTGGAGGTACATAACTGCATATTGATAATACCTTACCCCATAAATATAGATGACTTCTCTTGTTGGTTTCTTGTAGATGTTGAATAGAATGAAAGGACTTGAAGTACTTTATAATGAAACACCTAGAGGTCCAATCTCTTCCCCTATCTGAATCTGTCTATTTAGGTAGGAATAGAATGCAGATTATTACAAAGTGTACCAAATTTAGGACAAGAAAAACAGAGGTAGAACTATAACAATGCCTGGAACTCATGGAGACTGAAATTAATTTGGGAGTCATCCAGTGACCTGTTCCTGGCAAACACACCATTTTAGTGCAGATATGGGAGGCAGAACTCAACACACACATTTTTCTACTACATGAGTGACAACTCAAGATCTGCATGTTGGCCTCACTCATTCTTTTGTGATTGTGCTACCATAAATTAAATCATGTCTATTTTTCACAAGGAAGCTACATTTATTTTTTTTCTAATTGGACAGGTTTTATATTTTAATTTTAGAGGCAACTATTTTAGAGGCAATATTCTAAAGTTTCCACAATTGCGGAATTCCAAGGCTTCCCCTAGCACAGGGATGTCAAACTGAATTTCTTCAAAGGCCAGATCAGCATTATAATTCTCCATGGGCCAGCCAGGGGATGTTGGGGGAGATAGAATGGAAGCATTCTGTGCGACCCCCGCGTGTCCTATTTTCAACCTGAACAGTCTCCTGCAGCACTTTGCTGGCCAAAACTGGGTGCAGGAGGGTCATGTGCTGTGGGAGGGTTGTGTGCTGCCCCCTGTGCCCGTTTTTGGCCTAGAAGCTGGTCTCCTGCAGCACTTTGCTAGCCAAAATAGGTTGCAGGAGCCTTGTATGGCCCCTACACCGCTTTTGGCTGGCAAAGTACTGCAGGAGTCCAACTTGGCTTGCAGCAAAATGTATCACATACCTTTCATCACGATTCATCAATCCTTTCACCAGAGAAAGGTTGCTTTAAAGGGAAAATAGAGTGAAACTAAATAACACCTGAAACTCCCAGGAAAGAAAAGGAAAACAATAGGTATAACCAAGAATTTACTCACTTGTTCTTCCAATATCCATTAAGCATATAGGATTAAGTCTCTATAGCAGGGCTGTCAAACTCACAGCCTGGTGGCTGGATGCATCTCATGCTAGCCACCCCACACCCTGTTTAGTGAAGGGGAAAAATCCCCCCTTACATCACGTAAGGCCACCTTGACGACATAAGCTTGACCACCACCCACCACCCCCGAAAAGAGACAAGAAGCCCCTTTACTCTGTGAATGGTTCCAGTTTGGAGATTTTATAAGCCTAGGATTTTTTTTTAAGCCATACAATTGAGGTCTGCAGATAGTTTTACAATATGTTTTTATTTTTGTAATAACCTGAACTGTTGAATACAGTTTAGTAAGATCAAAATGTTTTTGCTATTGTTGATTTCACTAAAGTACAGCCAGTGAATCAGTGCTCTTAATACAGTGGATCTTAGGGCCATTTGGCGAAAGATGTGCTCAGTAGCTAATGGAACAAGCCCTTCTTGTTCCATTGAGAATTGGCAAATAGCAAATCTTTTGGAGGACCTGTAATGTCTATATCTTTTTCTGATAGAGACACGAGCTGGGTTATTTCTTTGACCAGAGATCTTACATCCACCTTGCTTTCAGTGCTGCTGGGAGGGGATGCTAGAAACCATTACACTGCTGATTCAGGTTTATATTGGTCATAATCCTTTATTTAGGTTTCAAAAAAAGATGAAGCTCCAAGTATATTCTCTATTTTTTTCCTAAATTTCAAAACCACATTTTTTTTATTTCTCCCTTGGTGTGCATTTTCCCCACCATGCCTATTTGAATATAACTTTCACAATATATGCATTTTTCTTTAAACAAATGACTCTAATTCATTGAAAGTAATTTCCTCAAATTTGCATTTTGTTGTTGCAGCTTTTGCAGATATATAGTTTTGTTCTATGCAACTTTCTCAGTATACATATTTTGTTTATAATTTTTGAGCTGAATACTGGTGGACATTGAATTTTATACCTTTTTATGCCATATGAATTCTATTTTGTTATATGAAAATAATTTCCCTTGAAAAAAAAATGGATTGCTCTGACATATCATGATACTACTTTATCTTAATATCCTTTATGGCACAGAAATAACATATCAATTTGGTTTTAGAGAAACTTTAAATGTAATTCAGGTTTCTTATTAAATGTATTCCAACATCCTTATTTTGTATTTACATGCCCACTATTGCAGAATACTAAGGTGTCTTCTTCAATTTTGGGATCTCCTGATGTGTCAGGTTTAATAATTCCAAGAATTTCCTGCCATCATAGCTGACATAATGTAGTATCCATCCTTCTATATAACTTAACCCATTCCTCACATATTTATCCTTCTCTTTTGATAAAGCATTGAATAATTCCCAAAGCAAGCATGGGGTTTGTAGGAATCTTATTCTATTAAAAGATGCTGGAACCTTTCTTAGTTTACTATCCCAACAACCTTAAGTATAACCCAGATGTTGGATCATAGCTCTAAATATAAAAATCCTAATTGTTCTAGGACTGCCTTCTGCCATTTCAGTCTGATGTTCATTCAGAAATAAAAAGACTTTTAAAACTAAGAGATTTCCTTTTCAAGGAGACAGTCATTCATTTCATCTCTGAAATGTTGAAATAACCTCATATTTACACAAACACAATCTATACATTTTTATTGGGTGAGTAGATTTTTTTTTTTAGATAACTCCTGGGAGATATTGAAAGAATCATACTGATGTAGGAACATGTAACAGGGATCTACATTTATTTTGATTTAGAGTTTAGGATGAGGAACTGTGTAGGTCCTAGCATTAGACAAAGCAAGGCTATCACTTCAAGCAGCAGATTGGGTGGCATAAATCAACAGCAAACATTGTGATTTCATATATTTTTAGATTACTCCTACCCATGGGCAGAAGTGCTAATGGGATCCTCTGGTCCCCTATCACTGTTTTTCAGGTGTAAAATAACGTGCCTTGTTTTGAATGTTGTTCATGTTGATTTGGTGGGTGGGTTAGCTATAAATCCTTTTATAGCTCTACCTCAGGCAGGAAAATATCTTCAAACAGCCACATAGCTAAAAATTTAAAATTTAAATTATAAAAACTTAAAATGTAAAGTCAATTTATAAAGAGAAATGAAAGGCATCAAGAGCTACTAATGTCATACATATCCATTCATTCTTAATTTTTTTCTATGTATTTGATTTTTAGCCTGCATTTATTACTTTATAAGTAACTTAGTGCAGCAAACATAGATAATACTCCTTCCTCTTCCTGTTTTCCCCACAACAACCCTGTGAGGTAAGTTGGACTGAGAATGAGTGAGTGATCCAAAGCAGAGGTTTCAGCTGGTTCGGGCAAACCGGTAGCAATAATTTTAACTAGTTCAAAGAATTGGCAAATACCACCTCTGGCTGGCCCCACTCACCCTGTCCATTTACCCTGCCCCATCCAGTCACTCTTCACTTCCCCAGCATAGCATACTGTGTGGGTCCTTGTTTGCACACACACACGGTCTCTGCTCTGCAGCTTGCCTGCCTAAGCTGCCTTCTAATGCCATGCCTGCATCCCAACTGAGAGGCCCTGATCTGCTGCCTGGGTAAGTAAGCCTGCAAGTTGCGCTAGCCCCCCTACTGTTCCCGGAACTTGCCATGCCCCCCCCATCCCCGGAGCTTGCCTGACTGCCTTCGCTACCAGTGTTGCTCCATCCCAGGTGGCATTGGTGGCAGTGGCACTGCCCCCCCCATCACCAGAGCTTGCCTTGCTGCCTTCACCACTGGTGCGGTTCCAATCCAGGCAAACAGCTCCAGCAGGCAATGGGTGCATGTGCATAGCCGGCACGAAGAATAGGGCAGCAACAGCAGCGACAAGACTTCAGGCCTCTTTTTCAGTCCAAGGCAAACTTCTCGTGTCAAAAATGAGGTGGCAGCTGCAGGCTTCTCCTTGCACCGAAGAAGAGACGGCGGCTACAGGCTTGTCCTCACACCAAAAAAGAGGCAGTGGCTGCAAGCTTCTCTTTGTGCTGAAAAAGAGGCCTCAAGTCCCATCAGCCACGTTGCCTCCTGTTCTTCATGCCAGCTGCACATGCTCACCCCATTGCAAGCCAGTGCCACTCATGCCCAGACCCAGCCAGGAAAACGGCCTGCTGTGCCGAAGAGACTTGCCCATGTGCCGTCTTCGCACAGAAAGTCCCGGCGCCGTGTGATGTGTGCATGCCTGAGAAGGAGGAGAAGACTTGGTCAAACTTTTCTGCCTCCCTTCGCTCTGCTGGTGCTCAGAAGGCAGCCATCTCAGTCTGTCCCTTTAAAGTACTTGGACATGCGGGGGAGGAGGACCATAAAGGGAGAGGCAGACCACTGCGGGAGCTGCCTTCTGAGCAACTCCACAGGGAATGGAGGCAGGCAGGTTCAGCCAAGTCTTCTCCTACTTCTCCTTATTTTGTCAGCCTAAGGGCCAAGGGAGAGGAAGGTACATAAACAATTTTTCTGTGTCTGTAGCATTGGTTATATGACTGACTGGGCATGGCCAACTCAACATCACTCACAGCAAGGTGCTGCCCCACCTTGCCAGGAATGATGTCAAGTTTGCCACGCCTACTCAGTCACATGACCACCAAGCCATGCCCACCAAGCCATACCCACCAAGCCATGCCCATAGAACCGGTAATGAAAAAATTTTAATTACACCACTGGTCCAAAGTCACCCAAGCTAGCTTTCATTCCTAAAGTGGAACTAAAACACATAGTCTCTCCTATACTTAGAGATGCCTCCAACATGCCCTCAGTTTTTAAATCAAGACCAAAACCTTTTTCCTGTTAGATGAGGGCTGTCATACATCCACGCTCGGTTTAGTGAAGCAGAAAAACATCCTGACAGTTCACGTGATGCCACCATGATGATGTGAGTTTGACACCCCTGTGTTAGATGGATTAAGCAAACAGTCAGTGGAGCTAGAAACAAAAGTGGATTGTGTCACTTTGTTCTTGTTCTTTCTTGTATCCTCTTGTTCTCTCTGTTTTATTTTATTTATTTTATTTATTAGATTTGTACCCCGCCTCTCTTCACCCCTTTCAGGGGAACTCGAGGTGGCAGAGTTTTCCACTCAGACAGAAGACAGCTCAAGAAAAATTACATTGGTTTTGGTAGAAATCTTCTGAAGATAGGCTAAAGCCATGCTGGCAAACCTATGGCCAGAGGTGGCACACAGAGCCATCCCTTGTGGCGCACGTGAGGGTTTGAAGTGGGCCTGCTCACCCACCCCTATGTCATGGTGCTCCATTTTACCACGTTTTGAATCACAGCTGAACAGTGCAAACAGCTGTGTTGCGGTTCCGGGGGTCACGCACACATGCGCGGAGGGATGGGGAGATTATGAGGGGATCACACATGCATGGGGAGCAGGGGAGCGTGGGGGTTGCGCACACATGCATGGGGGATGGGGAAGTAGTCCCCCAAACATACATGAGTGACCCCCACGTGACCCCCGCCCCTCTGTGCAAGCATGCGTGACCCCCCCATCCATTTTACCATGTTTTAAAGCACAGATGAGCAGTGCAAACAGATGTGTTGTGGCTCACGCATGTGCAGATGGGGGGTTGCTCACATGCAGATGGAGGGGGTGCAGGGACACATGGCCATGCATATGTGCACACACACACTTTCGACGTGCAAACCCAAAAAATTTTGCCACCACTGGGCTAAAGGATGCATATCATTCTCCCCTATTTTCATGCTCTTTCATTATCCTCTATTAGCTCAGAATTATCACCTGTTGTTTGTCTTTACTTTTTCAATTTTGATTCAAAACACCAGGGATTGCCATTTTTTTTATCTTTCAATAAGCTGTCACCCAAAACAGCTATGCATACATTTTTTTTGTTTAAAGAAAAACCCAGCTCCCTAAATACATCATAGGTTAATGCTTTTAGAGAACATCTAGCAAATGCAAACAAATTTGTTTGAAACCAGAATCATAGATGACATCTTTCCTTATTTGTGTTCCAAAGGGGAAAAATATCATGGTCAGCTGATCATGGTTTCAAATGCAAATCTTAGCAGATCCATAATTTGGTGCTTTAGGAAAGGTGATTAATCGTCATTGAATGCCAGGATGCACTCTGGGGATGCAGAATGAACAACAAATGAGGTAATGTTTTGTAAGAATCTGAGAGACTATGGTTGCTTGAGAAAAACACTGAATTTCAACAACACATGATGCTAAACTGTTATTTAACAGCATATTCTTCAACATCTCTCTTTAAGTATCAGTTCCAATCTGGAACTGATTTCTAACAAAATGAAATTCATTTGTGAAAAAAGTAAGGTTCTACATTTAGGCAAGAAAAACAAAATACACAGGTACAGTATATGTGGTACCTTGCTCAATACTGTGAGTGGGATCTTGGAGTCCTAGTGGACAATCATTTAAATATGAGCCAGCAGTGTGCTACAGCTGCCAAAAAAGCCAACACAGTTCTAGGCTGCATAAACAGTACCACTTTTTAAGGCCTTGGTAAGGCCACATTTGGAATACTGCATCCAGTTTTGGTCCCCACTATGTAAAAAAGATGTTGAGACTCTAGAAAGAGTGCAGAGAAGAGCAACAAAGATGATTAGGGGACTGGAGTCTAAAACATATAACGTACAGTTACTGGAATTGAGTATGTCTAGTCTGATGAAAAGAAGGATTAGGGGTGACATGATAGCAGTCTTCCAATATCTCGGGGGCTGCCACAAAGAAGAGGGAGTCAAGCTATTCTCCAAAGCACCTGAGGGTAGGACAAAAAGCAATGGGTGGAAACTAATCAAGGAGAGAAGTAGCCTAGAACTAAGGAGAAATTTCCTGACAGAACAATTAATCAGTGGAACAACTTGCCTCCAGAGAGGTTGTAAAGACTCCAACATTGGAAGTTTTTAAAAAAGAGTTTGGATAACCATTTGTCTGAAGTAGTATAGGGTTTCCTGCCTAAGCAGTAGGTTGGACTAGCAGACCTTGAAGGTCCTTCCTGACTCTGTTTTCTATCCTATCCTACCCTACTCTATTCTACTCCACTCTATTCTAAGAGTAGAAATCTATAGGGGCTTTGCTACTGGGCTGCTCTGAAATATCTTTGTGGACTCTCAAGTTTATTGTATGTTTACAGAACCAAGTTCCATAGCTGCAGAATAATTGCATTCCCTGCCTTTCAGTTTGTTACATATATTCTTCTTGATAGGCTTTGGTCACTCTTTTAGACTTCCTTTAGTAACACTTACTTTCACATATTTGTCTGTTACTTGTCTTACAACAGGTAAGCTGCATTATTTTTCAGAGTTCTAATGTATGAGTAGAAATATGAAGGTACTGAACAAAAGATAAAAAAGGCCCTTATTTTATCAAATATTCCTCCTTCCCCACAAGCACACCCTTTACAAAACTAGGCTTTGAGAAGTACTACTTGGTTAGTTAATCTAGTATTAATTGGGGATGATAGTTCACGTTTTTACTACAGGACACACAGTGATAAAGGAATACGAAAATAGTACAAGATGTGGATAATTTATGCTTAAGAAAATTGTAATGCTAAATGAAGTAGTGTAAGATGGGAAGGAAAAACTGGTGAAAGAAGAAACTTTTTTCAGATATGATTATCTGTGCTTATGCCAGCACTGATTTTGTTGCTGACCTTTCTTGGAGATTCTTCTGTCCTTTGAGAGCAACCAGGTTTCTGACAGGAAGTTTGCTCTGTTGCTGGTGCCTTTGGGAGCACTGGAATTCAGAGAAAGTGAATTGTGGTCTATATTATCAAAAGAGCAGCAACAAAAGGAATGGAAGGTAAAGCTGAGATAGGGTATGGAAGTCAGATCCCTGTCTTCTGGGAGAGACAGTGTTGCTCAGTATGGGAAAATGTATATCCTGCCCCAATCTGATGGCTGTCAGTGGCTTATAGAGAGTACAAAATATAACAGTCAAAATTTTCACAGTATAGTTAATATAAACAGTGACATCATGAAATCCCCAAAAGACAAAATAAAAAAAAAATAAAAAGCATAGAACATAAGTAATGAAAAGTGTATGTTGTTAAGAGAATGTCCTCCAAAATAATGATTCTGATTATACAGTCCTGAACGTATATAGGTGCCAAGACATGAAGGGCTTACTGGGTAAACATCAGCATGTTTAAATGCTAGAAACCAATTGGCAGCCAGTGCAGAGATTGCAGAATCAAGGTCATGTGCTCTCAATTCTGGGAGTCAGTAAATATGCAGCCCACTTCATCCTGGACCAGTTGTAGTGTCCAAGTTGCAGCCCCATGTAAAGTTCATTGTAGTGGTACTGTTTTGAATGGTAACATCAGATGCCTTAAATAGCCAGACCAAAAAATCAACATCAAGAAACACTAGAATTACTTTTATTGAAATTGGCTGTAACAACAAAAATCTGATTATGGTGCATCACCTCACCTCATATACTGCACGCCAATAAATCAGAGAGTTGTCTGCCTAAGTTGCTTCTAGGTGGATCTAGTTTCCCAGAGCTTAAAAGATGTTCCCCAGGCTTTGTCTAGGTAATGATTCGTGCATATTTCTGTTAAGGCAAAGTGGAACCAAAATGGCAAAATAGAGTCTCCAAATTTCATAAGCAATTCAATAAGATAAGACCAATGATACCAAAAGCTTTCTAGAAGTCAGGAACTTACCACTCCCATCTACTGTAACTCCCAATGCAGGTACTCTAAGAAGTAACCTCATGCTAATACTTCGGCATACAAAGCCTTGAATTCTCAAAGAGTACATGTAGGAAGGCTTCCTAGGATGCCAGTGGCTTTGCCAAATCCGGGGGTAATGATGGTAGGGTCAAAACTATGTTCACATCACACTGATCATATTGCCAGACTTTTTGTTCTCTCCTTTTTGTATACCTGCTTCTTTTCTTTTCCTTTCTTTTCCTTTCCTTTCTTTTCTTTTCTTTTCTTTTGCAGGCAATGTAAATTGGTGGTGGGAAGATTTATATAAAGAAAAGTTGCATTTATATGCATGACAAGTTTATAGAATTTTAAAGTTCAGAGAGCTCTGAGGGAGGGAGGGAGGAAGTTAATCTTCACTCAATCACTCAATCAGTCAGATCAGATCAACTTTTAGTGACGACATGTACATCTCCTCCAAGTTGATCCAACCCCAACCTGGCCCTTCAAATCTTCCAGAGGTGCACCTTTTGTGGCTATATTTATATAGCACCGAGAAAAAAATAATCAGCAGCAAGGAATGGACTCATCACCTTTTCAGGTATTGTTGACTTTTCAAGAGAGCTACAACCTTGCATAATGAGTCCAAAATATGATAGTTTTAGCATGGTCATTACTGTCTCACATGAAAATACTAGACTAATTTGTTCTGTGGTCCATTTGCTTGTTTTAGTATTGTCAGATGTCTTCTCCATTAGCAAACTGCAGAAGTGTGATTACTTCTTTGGTCCTACTTCATCTAAGTCCAACTTCCCCTTCAATAAAGCATCACCAAACAATCCAATTGCCTGCATAAATAGCATTTGGAAGGTCTTGATTGATCCCTATCAAGTGCTAGTCTATGGCCTATTTCTTTACTGCTAGTTCCTTTACTGTTAATAATTGATCCTAAAGGACAATAGTTATTCACTACTGTGCTATTTATACTATCAGCTGTAAGGCTAATTTTTGTATCTGTTGTCATTAGTTTGGTTTCCTCTGTGTTTAATTGTACATATTACTGTATTCTTTTCCTTTCTTTGTTTTACTGTACTTGATTTTGATTACTAGAGTTTCCAGATCCTTAGCATTTTTGGTTATCAAGGTAGTGTCATCAGCATAGTGCACACTCATCTCCTTCCAGTCTATGCTCCCTCAATAATAGCTTTATTATTGTTGATTAGCCAAAGGGCATATCACGCCGCCTCGAGTTCCCCATTGGGGGAAGAGAGGCGGGATATAAATCAAATAAATAATAATAATAAAATACAGAATATAAAACAGAACATTAATAAGATTATGTAAAATGGAATAAATGAAACCGATTAAATAAAAATAATAAATAATGCAAATCATATTTCTAATAGACTCCTTCGATAGATATTCATCACATGCATTGGATAAATAAGGAGGGGCATTTTTTCCCCAACCTGGAGACATTCTCTTTCACCATGTTCCATTCAGATCATGGATTCTTATCTTGTGTATAGGTTTCTCCTGAGGATAATGAGATATTCTGGGATTCCCTTTCTTCTAATTACCTTCCAGAGCTTGACAAGGTCAACCCAGTTAAAGGTCTTTTAATAATCAATAATAATCAGCATGCATCAACCATTTTGACTTTTGTTCGTCAGTCTTTTCTTGGAGGTCATCTTGTCTAAAACTCCTCTCATTCTTACAGCATCTTTGCCAGGTGATCACTCAATTACTTTCTGAAGACTTCCAGGGAAGGAAAACACATAACTTCATATCCAAACTTGAAGGAATATCTGATCACCTTTGTATTATATTTGATGATGCAGATTTCTTGATTGAATGATTATTCCACTCCCTCACTTGAAAATAACCTTAATTTAAACATGCTGAATAATCAATATTACCTTATGTGCTCAAAAGTCAACAACTCAAAAAGGTTTTGGGATTTCAGTTACACATTGTCATTCCTCTTTCAACCACATTTTTAATAAATCCCTCGGTTTACATAAAATCCCAGTCATTTCTGATCTATTCACTTACATATTCTGTAGCCACGTATAAGTTGAAGAGCTAGAAAAGAGGGAATACTTTAGGCCCACTTGTGATCTCAGCTGCAAATAAAACCCTTATGGATCTTTCATTTCTGTATGAGACTCAAAGTCTTTAATGTTTTAATTGCATAGAACTACCAGGCCACCAAATGATTTATTCATTAACAATGAATGAGAAAACAGCATAGGAATGCTCTCATGCTAATGAAAGTATATGTAATCAGTTATTTAAGTACTTCATCTTTGTCCTAATTTCAAATGTTTAAATCCCCCAAATATTTTTTTTTTTTTAAAGGAAGGGATCCCTTTTAGATAAGCAAGTATTCTGCACTTTGGCTGCTTCAAAGATGGCATATTTCACAATTTCAGTGTGCAACCTAATATTGCATAGCTTTCTGGTATAGAGATCTACTTGGTTTGCTTAGATAAAATCTCCACAACCTGGCATCTTCCAGTTATACAGGTGCTGCAATTCCCATTAATGTGATCTGTCTGACTGTCTATCTATCTTGGATCTAAATACTTATTTTGATACAAAGGATTTTAAAGATTAATATTCAATTGAAACCAGAACTTTTCCTTTTAGGATTAATGGATACACAGTTTTAAAAAAAGGACATGGAAGATTATTTCAGTATATTATCACGTCAGCAAGATTATTCTATGCACAGACATGGAAAGATTTGACACTATCCACTATGGAGGAATAGTTGGTGAAGTACAGATTTATCCAACAATGGATAAATTAACCTTTCTGATTAGAGAAAAGACACTATTAACATTTCTTGATGATTGGAAGTCTCTTAATAAATGTTTTGTGTGATTTTATATTTTACTAGCTGATGACCTAGCGTTGCCCAGGTATTTTTGCTTGGATATTTATTCCCTCTTCTTCTTCTCCCTCCTCCTCTTCCTCCTCGTCTTTCTCTTCTTTCCCCTCCTCCTCCCCTCCTCCTCTTCTTTCCCCTCCTCTTCTTCCTCCTCCTCTTCATCATGTCTTCCCCTCCTCTTCACTCCTCCTGTTCATCATCTTGTTCCCTCCTCCTCCTTCTGTTCATCATCTTCTTCCCCTCCTCCCGTTCTTCCTCATGTTCTTCCCTCCTCCTCTTTCCCTCATCCTCATCATCTTCTTCCCCTCCTTCTACTTCTTCTCTCTCTCCTCTTCATTGTCTTATTCCCAATCCCCCTCCTTCCTGTCCTCCTCTTCTTTACTCCTCTTCTTCATTGTGTTCTTCACCCCCTCCCACCCTCCTCCTCTTGTTCCTCTTCTCTTCTTCCTTCCTCCTCCTTGTCCTGCTCTTCATCATCTTCTTCCTCATCCTCTTCCCTGCAGCTTTTGTTGACCCCTCCAGCATTGGGAGGATGATGTTTTTTTCTCTCTGGGAGGGCTTAAAGCTCCAGGAGCGCAGGCGGGGCAGAGCTGCAAAGGAGAGGAAGCAGGGAAAGCATGGAAAACAGAAGAATAAGTGGTGGCAATCAGCTGGGGTAAGATTGTTCCACCAAAGATCACTGGCAAAGGAGGGAAAGCAGGCAAAGGAGGGGAATAAGTGGAGGCAATCAGCTGGACAAGATCATTCCACCAAAGATCACTGGCAAAGGAGGGGAAGGTTGGAAAGTATGGAAAGCAGGGGGAAAAGCAGTGGTAATCAGCTGGGACAAGATCATTCTGCCGAAGATTGCTGGCAAAGGAGGGAAAGCAGGGAAAGCAGGGAAAGCAGGGGAATAAGTGGTGGCAATCAGCTGGGGCAAGATTGTTCCACTGAAGATCACTGGCAAAGGAAGGGAAGCAGGGGAATAAATGGCAGCAATCAGCTGGGGCAAGATCATTCCGCCGAAGATCGCTGGCAAAGGAGGGGAAGCATGGAAAGTATAGAAAGCAGGGAAAAAGCGGTAATCAGCTGGGACAAGATCGTTCTGCCGACGATTGCTGGCAAAAGAGGGGAAGCAAGGAAAGCATGGAAAGCAGGAGAATAAGCAGCGGCAATCAGCTGGGGCAAGATTGTTGTGCCGCTGCCTCCTCTGACGGAGACATCTGCACATGTTCAGTAGAGCTTTGCAGCTCTCTGCACATACGCAGTAAACTGTTTCTGGGGGTGACCAGCAGACCTCCTCCAAAAAAAACCAGTAGTGACACCCCCAGTGCTCGTCTCTGGAGGGCAAGCTATCTGTGTGGCAAGTTTGAGCATGATTGGTAGAGGGGTGTATATAGGGACATACATATACACCCACAAACCCATGCTCTGTTTTATAGATATAAGAATATATATTAATAGCTTATTTACAGGTTTGGTAGTTCAACAAGATAGATTATCAAAGAATAATATAATATAACTTTAGAGACAAAGGTCAAAATATATTTGGACTTATAATTGCTATTAGAACATTGGAAGCTACTTCTTCGTACTGTTTTTCTTTATTTCTTTAACCTTTTTCCTTTTCTTGCACATTGCTTTTTCATTTTTTTCTTTTTTTCTTTTTTTATAGTCTATTAGTTTATGCTAGCTTTTACCTTCTTATTTAAAACTTTTAAATAAAAATTATACTAAAAATAAGATACAGCCTTGAACATAGAAATTCATTCAGTGTTCATGTTTTTAATTTCAGACAGAAGCCCCTTGGTTAAATGAGTTACTGGCAAGCCTTAATAAGTAAAATTGGCAAGGAAATTGTTAAAAGAAGTAATGAAATTGAGAAGCACCTCCTAAAAAATGCAGAGAGCAGTCTTGATGTACTGTATTTCAGATCCTTTGTTTCCAAAGCTCAGTTCTTTTTTCTGTTCACAAAAAAAGCTAACTAATACTGTGCAGAACAGTGGATAGTTAAATGGGTTGTTTGTTAAGGATTCTCAGATGTTCCCTCTTAACATGAAAGCAAGAATGGTAGGCTATTTAAACAATACAGAAGATAATATATGTCTGTGAGGGGGCGGATATGTATCTGTCTCTGAAAAGAGAACATTTTAACAGACTTCAGTTTCTTAAAAGGCAACATAATTAGCAATCTATTACTATATGCCATACAATATTGAATCTAAAAAATTATCATTTCTTGCAATCTCTAATCCCCATTATAGAATACAGTGTGAAATTGCAGGCCATTGAAAACATGCCCATATTTAATTATATTAAAGACAACAACTGTATGCAGAAAGGCTTCCACTAGTTTGTAATAATTGTATTGAACTTTATCACCAGAAAGGTAAAAACTAATACAAACTAAAAACATGAAAGAGTAAAAAGAAAAAAAGAAAAGTGCAGAAAAGAAAAAATAGAAAGAAACAATAGATAAGAAAGAAAAAATAAGACTATGGTAAAGAAAAGCAAACGATAAAAAATCATTTCCCCCTTTACCAGAATAAGTATAAACAATTTTATTAATTTATCATCTTCTCTTAAAGTACAATATGTGCTTTCTTCATCCCATATTCTTTTACCTCTCATCATTTAGAACTCATCAGCAAAAGTCCATTAAGGGTTACCAGACATAATATATGTATTCTAATCTTGATTAAATAAATTAACTTTTTGCTTCCTTTACTTTTAACAATCTTGATCTTTAATCCCTTCAAATAATGTCCTAGACCTAGAACAGCGATGGCAAACATATGGCACACATGCCTGAAGTGGCACGCAGAGCCTTCCTTCTGGGCACGTGCACCATCGTTTAAGTGGGCCAACCCACCCACCTGAAGTCCATGGCGGTCTCTCATAGCCTTTTTGGAAGCACAGCTGCTCTGTGTTCCGGCTCTGGGGATGCGCGCACATGTGCATGGGGGGTGGGGGATTGTGTGTGCAAGTGCATGTGACCCCCCCACCCTCCCCACCCCCTGCGCAGGCGTGCATGACACCACCCCCACCTTGTGCAGATGCACACGCATCTCCAAAGCCGAAACACAGCTGATCCGTCGATCAGCTGTGCTTCGGAACAAGGGTGGAAGAGGGCGCAGGGTGGTCGGAGGGCTGTACATCCACGTGCACATGCATGGGGGTGTGGAGGGGCATGTGGCTGCGCGCACGCGTGCACGCGTGCATCCAGACTTCCAGCATGCAGGGCAAAAAAAGAATATTATTTCTTTTCATTTTTTTTCTGTCCTCAAAATCTTTCAAAACTTTTAACAGATCACCTATTGGAAATCCAATATAGAAAAAGTAATCAGGTCACTCTTGATTTATTTTGTATATCCCTCTTTATTATTAAGACATCAGCTGGTTTCATTTACATATCTATTTTTCCATATGATTCTTGTTTAAATCTACTTTCAAGTTTCAGTCTTCTCCTATAAAACATGTTCCTCTTTCATAATATCTTTTAAACACAATCTATTTTTAATGGCAGACACTCGTAAAATAATCTTCTGCTTCCATTGTTCACAAATATACTTCAATACATCCAATGTTGAAGTATTTTGTATTCTGTATTAATAAATCACATCTTGGTAATTTTCTCCTTTAATTGTTTTACTTGCTTTTAGTTCCTTCTAGTGTCCAACCTTCAAAGTTCCATCCTAATATGTTTTTTTTTAACAATTCAAGACAATGGTATTTTTTCCCATGGGACAGATTCTTATAATTAATTCAAAACTTTATTTCAAATCCATCTGGACCTTTAGTCTACTTTCCAAAATCAATATTCTAATCACCCTTTTTGCTATTTATTTCAAAACAAAACTTGTTTTTCCTCCATAAATGTATGTTTAAAACTTCTTTCATTAAGGATTGAGATTAAAAAATGTGTCATTTCAAAAGTTCTTAATAATAAAAAAGCACCTCTGAAAGTGATTAAGAAATCAGGCCCTGCAAACTTTGTGTCTATATAGGCTACATTATATCTGTGAGTTTGATTGAAATCCTTCAACTATTAGTTGATCAACTCACAAGTCAGTCACAAAAAACCTCAATTTCTCCAGTCTATTTCTAAGGAGCAAAGTACAGTGGGTCATCTTGTGATCTCTCCTTTTTCCAGAGTGACAAAATTCACCATCTGGCCATTGATTGCCACTGCTATGCCATCCCTACTCCTTCAGAGATGTCTAATTTGCCATGAATCCTCTGGAAGTAGACTACACATCTTTGGAAAGCTTCTACTTAACCTAGAATTTATTTTACTAGTTCTCAGTTTGCTACTAAAATATATACTGTGACTGGCCAATTTGTTCAGTTTTTTTTTCAAGGTAATTTAATATTAGATGTTTGGCTGCAAACATGGAAACAATATCTGAAATCAAGTTATCTTTTCATTTTTCACACCTTACACGCACAAAAAAAATTGTAGTGTTTTTCTGTCTGGTCCCAGCTCCTTAAAAAAAGTATTCTCTTATCTGTCTTGTCCTATTGATCCTGATATTTCTTTAATTCCCTAGACCCTAGTCATATATATTCCCAAAAATTTCTTTGTTTCTTAGCTTGCTTATTCACTGTAAGAAGAAAAACCTGCAGAAAAATCTGCAGAAGATTTGAGACTCCAGGAGAGCAAAACTATTAAACCAAAAAGATGGACCTGAGTGGGGGGAAGATGATTAAGAGCCATTTATGCATGTTGACAGATTTAATGCATATCTGAATGTTTTCTAGCCTTAATTAGATAGCCAAGATCTGCAATCATGTTTTAAATCACTAATTCAAATACATAGAGGGATGTGGTTCAGATAGATACTATTTTCCCAGTGTAAACACAAACTTACACCCCTTACTGGAGGCACCTAAAATTTTGTGCAGTTTTTTTTATCTGCACTGCTGAGACTAATTCTCAGGTCAAATGGTTGCTCAACCAATTTTACATTTTTCTCAATTTGTGATACAATTATTGGCCTAAAAGATGTAGTTATGTTAATTTAGAATACTGTAATATACAGAGATGTAGTTTGATTAGAAATTTTTTACAATTGAATCCCCTGTAAAAAAAGAAAGCTGGATAATTGGATGTGTGGGTAAGAAGGTAACTAGACAGATTGAAAATGTGAAAAGAGAATCCCATCACTGTGTTTCTAAACTTTTTTTTTCCATTTTCCAGTTGTTTATTTGACAGACATATCTGCTTTTTTGCCTTATTCTCAGGATGGCTTAATAATAATAATAATAATAATAATAATAATAATAATAATAATAATAATAATAATAATAATAATAATAATAATA
>JANHGC010009923.1:0-15579 GCA_027560395.1 Boaedon fuliginosus | reverse complement strand
GAAGAAGAAGAAGAAGAAGAAGAAGAAGAAGAAGAAGAAGAAGAAGAAGAAGAAGAAGAAGAAGAAGAAGAATTTAATTTGTATGCCATCCAAAATCCGGGCGGCTCACAACAAATAAATAACAACCCTCATTACATACATTTAAAATCCTCCTAAAATTACAATTTTTTGTGAGTTAATCTAATCCGGCTCTCCAGGTTTTGAGTGCTTTATGGAAGGCTCAAAGGTCCGGGATGCTCTGGAGCTCTAGATGTAGATCATTCCAGAGGGTGGGGGCCGCTGTGGAGAATGCCCTCCTCTGTGGGATTGCCAGGCGACATTGCCTGGCTGATGGTATCCAGAGAAGGCCTACCCTATGCAACCTCATGGGGCGCTGGGAGGCAAATGGTGGCAGAAGACGGTCTCGAAGGTAACCCAGTCCAATGCCATGTAGGGCTTTAAAGATGATGACCAGCACTTTTATGTACAAGGAACACAGTAATTTCATGGATTTTATAAAAAGGATTTCAATAAGAGTTTAGTTGTATTAGAGGAATAAGGAACCGAAGATAATTCAGTGCTAAACTAATATCAAAGCTGATGTGGTTGTTTGGGAAATGATGAAGCTGTCAACATTCATAACTTCAATAATTCTCCATTTATGAAGCTTGTTGGGTCAATTTCATAGGGCTTAATTCACAAATAATTCTCATTCCACTGAGTTATTTTTAGGCTGAAATTTCAGGATCTGTATTCATTGGTGTTGTTCGGTCTGTCATGTATACCAACATAATAGCTTCTCTAACCTTCTAGAACAGGAGTGTCAAACTCGCGACGACACACCATCATATGATGTGTTGCAACTTTCCCCCCATTGCTAAAATAGGAGTGGGTGTGAGCAGCATGGGATGCATCCGGCCCTCAGGCCGCAAGTTTGAGAGCTTAGAAGGGTCTTGAAAACGAATGGCTTTAAAATAAGGCACTAACTTGTTTTGCCAAAGGGTTTTAGTTCAACCTCAGGGTGAAGAGAAATGAGGAGCAAGTTCCTTCATTAAAACTGACCTGACATATACAATTTAGTTCTGCCTAGGCAGCGTGAACAGTAAAATTTAATTTCACATTAGAATTATCTTTGCTCAGACAGAAATAATCTCTACATCTTATCTTAATACTTTTGGACTTTTAGTAAATTACAAAAAAAATGTTTCATTGAGATAATTTCTTTTTTCCTCAACAGAAATGCAAACAACAGCTAGAGTAATCATAATGTATAATCTGTAATATCCTAAAAAAATATTTACAATGTGTGTTAATTGGCCCCTTAGGACTAGTTCAATGATATCCATACAGATATGCATCTACCATAGTTTGTGATTTAGCTCTTTTATCTCAATAATATTCCCTACCATTAAGATAGAATACTTGCGGAACAGAAAAACAATAAAGTCAAGTTTGAAATATTAAATTCAAATGTGGCTCTACATAATTACTGGTGCTTCTCTTTGTATAAGCTACTTCACTTAAATAGCCAAAAAGGGGCAGCAAATCATAGAAGGAGGATTAATATGAACAAAACTGGGCTTGCAGAAGTAAAAAAAAAAAAAAAAGGTCCTTTTTTATTTGAACAATCCTAATGGAATAAAAATTGCAGCAACAATTGCAGTGGTTATCTTTAGACAATAGCAGTTAGGAGATGGAAAATCAGAATAGGAATATCAGTGGTTGGACAGATCCCTTAAAAGGAAGAGTTATATTGTCAAAAGCAATTTTTACTTGACTCTTACTAGTTCACACATGCCTGAACATAAAGTGACTGTTCATAATTGTGTACAGTTAGAATTGCTGTATAAATTATAATATAACTTATCTATCTCTATAAAAGAGAGGTGGGGTGCGGATGTGTGTTTGTATGTACTGTATACAAACTTTCAGTTCTGCACCAATCTACTTCAAACTTGGTAGATAGGTAGCAAAGCATAGTAAGATCAGCACTGTTGGGGGCTCCAAAGGGTAGGGGCCTTTTTGACCCCTTTTGGGGGGGGGGCAAAGAGGACACTCTTCAGTAACAAGCAGCAACTCTCTACTGAGCATATGCATTTTTACCTCTCTCTATTGAGCGTGTGCAGTTTCCAAACTGACTGAGGCACCATATTCAAACCTCTGAGGCGCCATGTTTTATACATATAAATCCCAGATTTGCCCCAGCACCAACGGGCCCAAGACACACGGAGCAGACCACCCAGCCAAGTAAGGTTGCCTATGATGTTGGAGGGGCCGCAAGGCTTAACAAATGGCTGCGGCCCAGTGCCCCTGTCAAGCCCTGGCTGCCTTTCCTCAGAGCTGGCCTGTCATTGGCCTAGAGCCCGGCCTGCCCTTGGCCCAGAGATGGTGTTCTGTTACCCCCTTTCCAACAAGCACAAATGAATAGACCAACACCACAACGAAAGAGTTAACATGCTAGTCTTTAGTAATTGCTCTTCTTTGATAAGAACTTGGTAGTTACACACAAAGTCTCATTACCTCATGTATCTGTGGCAATGAGATAAGTCCAAGGAATTATAACAGCCAAAAAGGGTCCAAGCCGAGATTCTAAACTGGGTTTTAACAAGCCAACAAAGTTTCAGAGCTGAAGAAATCCAGAAACATGACCAGAGTTTTGTTATTGTTCATCACAGAATACTTAGAGCAACCCCACCCCTTTTTATACCTTGTAGGGCGTGGTCTGATCAGAGACTCAGCTACTCCCAACCCCTCCTCCTCCTACATTGTTGCAAACGTTTATCCCTATATCTTTCTAATCATGGATCTAGCCATGATTCCTCCCCCCTGTTATCACTCTCCACCTGCTGTTCTGGGTCACTCCCAGCTTGGCTGATAACAGGCTGTTCTTGTCAGCCTTCTGATGAAGAAGGAGCCCTTGCCAGAGAGTAGGGTCCTGGAGAGGGAGGCCTTGCCAGTTCCTCTCCCTCATCCTCAGAGTCCACATCCAAGGGTAGAGCATGCTCGGGGGTCGGGCCATGCCAGATATGGCAGGGGGTGCCAGGGGCTTAAGAAGGCCTGCAAATGATGTGGGAGGAGGCGCTGAGAGCCCTGCAAACGCTGTGGCACAAATATACTTTTTTTTAAAAAAGAGCAAGGCCAGGTAATCAGCTAGTATATATATAAAACAGAGGCTGTGGGGTTGTATGTGCTCTATACAAACCTACACCCCTGCACCAATCTCCCTCAAATTTGCCACATACCTACCTTAGGGTGGTGAAATCAGCACTGGGGGAGGGGTGCCAGAGATATCTTTGCCCACTCTTTGCCCGCTCAAAATGGAGGCAAAGCAGACCGCCCCCCAACAATGAAGCAAAACAGAGCCAAAAACCTCTACTACGCATGTGCAGGACAGTCCCTTTTTTAGCTGCTTGCAAGCTGAGGCAGGTGGGGGAGGGCCCTCCTCCTCTAGCATTCACCTCAGCTCGAAAGGGACTTCAACTGCTTGCACCCGAGAAAGCCCAACAGTTCTGAGGCAAGGGAGGGAGGGAGGAAGAAGAGGACTCTGCAAACCTCCAAGTGAGGCAGGTGGAGGAGGGCCGCTGCCGCTGATCCCCGCCACCTGGAACCACCTGAAAACACAACACGCAGAGGCAAAAATGGGGAATGCGGAGGCTGCAAACGTAACACACAGAGGCCAGGTCCGTTGGTGCTCTCACCAGTCTGGTGGAGATAAGCAACCTGATAAGCAACCTTGCACAACACCAAAGATTAGGGCAGAGGCACAGGTGGAGGTACATTCAGTGCTGGCTTTTCAAGAGGCAGCTTTAGGTGGACTGGTGACTCTGGACTCACTGCAGCGTTTGGCTTGCGGGGGGGTTGTTTCTTTTTTTTAATGAGGCTGCCTGGAAGCTGTAAAGAGCTGGTTCGCAGCCACAGAAATAGGTTGACTTGAGCAAGGCTCGGTCGGCGGAGCCTGGCAGAGAGGCACTCTGCTCTGCAGACCGGACAGTCTGCTTTCCTTCTTCCCAGCAAAGCAGACTTGTTTTTGGTCTGTTTCTACAAAGCCCAGCAGGGCCACAGGGAGCTTAAGGCATTGCTGGCAAAGAGTGTCCATGTTGGGGGACTTGCCCTCCCCAAGAGCATCAGCCAAGCCTGGGCCTATTTGCTGGAGACTCCATTAAATTCACTGAGGATTTCTCTCAGGTAATGCTGGGTAGTGTTTTTTGCCAGCCCTCTCAGCTTTCTTGGGAAGACGGGAAGGTGGGAAGAGAGGATCAGGCAATGTGGAGTTGGAGCGGGCTACAGATGTCATCCTGTTAAAGCAAAGGTCTTCAAACTTGGCAAGTTTAAGACTTGTGGACTTCAACTCCCAGAATTCCTGAGCTAACATGACTGGAGGAGGTATTATGGGAGTTGTAGTCCACAAGTCTTAAAGCGCCAAGTTTGAAGACCTCTGGCATAAGCAATCACCCAAAAGGGCAAATAATAAGACTGATTTTTTATCACAATTTTGATTTCAGTTCCTCCACAAATCCTTGAGAAAGAAGCCTCTTCACCAAACATTTATTCTCGTAAAAACCGTCACATACTTACCTGCACCGTCTACGGCATTCCAGCTCCAGAAAAGATACAATGGCAGTGGAGGCCTTGGACACCTTGCCGAATGTTTCCCCAGCACAGTCTGTAAATGTCTTTCTTTTTAAAATATACACTGAATTCTCAATACAGCACAAGCTGGAAAAATTTGACAGGTCTATTCAGGCTAGTGTGCAAAGTCAATCACATTGAAGCCACTTCAGTTGCATCACATGGCTGCTCTTTCTGGACAGTAAGCCTTTTGAATGCAATTGAGGGTTTGTGCAATTTGGCTTTATTGTATGAAAGGAGTTTGGACAGTGATAGTGGAATACTCTTGCATTATATAATCTGTCCTTGTTTAGTAAAGGCAGGACCATAATATTAACCAAGAGCTAGGTCAAGTCTTTTTTTATGTTTAAAACTCACATGGAAAAGGCTTGACACTTTGTGTTTGTGTGTGTGTATATGTGTATAATAGACTGATATATTTATGGAAATTTGGACCAAAACCTGTAAATGAATATAGATGAAATCCTTTGACCACTCTTACAAAGGTGAATTGTGCTTTCTAAATGGCTCAGAGCCATATAGGATTAAAAAAAGTGAAGTATCCAAAAAAATTTCTGATTGGAACTGAAAGCATGCTGCTGACAGAGGGAAGCTTTAAGTTCTTCTTCCATCTTTGAACACCCTATTTCTATGGCTATGGATCTGGATTCAGAGAGGTCTTTTAACACCTCCAATCAAGTACAATATCTAGTACCTCCTAGCAGGCTCTTAAACCAAATGGGTCTTTTGCCAAGTTGGTGTGGCAGGTTTACAGAGTTGCCACTGTGCAACTATGTGAGCACCCCATGTAGTCCATTGCACCTATTCTTCTTGTCCAAAATAATGTGGGATCCTGTTATTTTCTGTTTAGAGAAAACACAGTCTTTTGATTGTTTGTACAAAGTAAGAGAAAAAAGGAGAAATGGCAGATCTTTGGGGGGGGGTTAATGTTCATCTATAGAAAATTCATGATCTGGCTGAAGATTACTAAATAGAAAGTAATGGTTCTGTTTTAGTGTTCAATTTAAAAGCAGACTTGGAAGATTAAAGGGAAAGTTTTCAGGTGTGTATTTTAATAGCTTGGTTACTCACCAAAATAATACATGAAACTCCATTTATTTATGCCATTTGTAATTCATGTACCTTAAAAAGATTCCATTAATACTAAGAGATAAGACTTTTATATGAGTAAACAGAAGATGATATTCAGAGTTAAAGTAATCTCCCTTGTGGTTTGATGAAAGCTGATGATAAAGTCTAGCAGAGACTTTATAGGTTTGTATATATTTAACACTATTAAATTCCAAAACTGATTATTGACAGATGCTGGAAATAAGTTTTCTGTTTGTTAACTTAAAGGAAAAACACTCTTCTGATAAACATATAAGCTGTATCCTTGCTATTACAAAAAACTCAGTAAGCTTAATAAAAAAGTATAAGTAAAAAAAGTTTCATATTTGATTTTCAAGCCATAGTAAATCAAGAGAATTTGTGTAAATCAAGACTTTTTCTCCAGAGACTTTTAAGACATTTTTAAGAAAAATGTTTTTGCTCTTGCTTCATCAAGCCTATTTGCTTCTCAGTCAAATTGGCAAAGCACAATAATTCAGATACAACAAATAATCCCGAGGAACTCTTAAATGGACCACACAGAACTGTAATTTAACCTATTGCATAACAAAACTAATATCAGTTGCTGGGAAATCACAGAAAAAGAGTACTGATTTCCTGTGTTCTGTGGTTGGTCTTGGTCTTCTAGTTGGCCCTGGTGGAAGCTAGAATCAGAATTAGTTAGGTTGATTCATCTGGGCTCTTATAGAAGATTCCATTCATATGCAAGTTTTAAGCAAAGATACCACAATGATTAATTGCAATATTAAGAGCTGGATGATATCTAAATATATAAGTAAAAAGAGATATAGAAATACATACAGGAAAGTCTTCACTCCTTTTGTTAATGGAAATTCAGTTACTGCTTGTCAAAGTGGAATGTAAAATCTCAACTCAAAAATGGTTTTGGACATGAAGATGTGTGAGTTTAAAGCAGAAAGTAGAATTAGTTATAAGAAAACAAAACTTTCTAAGGAAGAGAGTAAAAATAAGTAATTTCTAAAAGATAGAATAATATTAGGAACTCAACAGCTCCACAGATTGCTATGTGGAGGAAAACAGTTTTGGAAAAATGGAACTAATAAAACATTTGAATATAAGTATTTTAAAAAAAATAAATTTTGCTGAGAGAGTATTATTTGCTACAAACATGTGTTAAGACATAGTTTGTTCAATTATGATTTGTTAAGTAAATAAATGGCTATGGTCTCATAGTTTGATAAACCCCAAACCAACAACATGTGGCTTAGCACAGTGTGTGAACCCTGTATGGTATCAGAAACCAAATGTCAGATTATTTGAGAAGTCCATGCTGCTAGAAGAAGTGAGAAGAAAAAGAAGATGATGACCAGCAGCAGATGGATAGTCTTGATTACAGTGGTGATGGAGAAACATTGGGAAACCTGAATGACCAGTTTGAGGACAGTTCATCCTAGAGATTTACTAGGTAGTTACTAAGAACAGACACTGAATGAATCAAATAAATCAAGTAAATCAGGCAGTTTCTAAGAGAAGCTCCTGAAATCTTATGTCTTCTCATAGCCTACTTTGTGTAGGCTAGGAAGCAGAAAGGTTGCAGGGGTGGGATTCAGCCTGGTTACACCGGTTCAGGCAAACCAGTAGTTCCAGCTTTGAATCGGCCCCGTCCAGCCGCCCCTGCACCATTCTGTCCTTTATTCCCCTGTTTGAAGCCCAGCTGATTGGTGCAGCAGTGTTCAGTGCTGCTCCTCAGCTATTTTTCCTTACCGCAGCTGCAGGAAAAGGTAAATATTCGTTTTATTTTCCACCCCAATGCATGCACTTAGCACGTGTTTGGCATGTGTGCATGTGATCACCGAACCGGTTGTGAAACTGGTAGAATCCCACCCCTGGTTAACCACCGTTTTTTCTCATCAGTTTAGCATAAGCAGATAGATGGACAATGCAACTTTGTAATGGCTAACTTCTAGCCTCAGTGTTATAGTGATTGTCCTGTTCTTTATGACTCTCTTATATTTTAGCTTTGCTCAGGGTTTTTCCTGGTTGTCCAGTTAATGGGTTTTTGTTTTACATAGAAGCGTTGCTTGACAATACATGCTTTACCCCAACACAGTTAAATTCATTTTTTAAGGTTTTGGGAACAAAGACAATGATAGGATCTATATCTCAAGATGGTTAATGCACAGGAATCAAACTGTCCCCTTCTTCCTTCAGTTAAGACAATGGGCAGCAAACATTTATTATTATTCAGACAGAAAGTGGCCTCTACAGTTGAAAGGAGTGTGATAGCAAGTACCACTGACCCAGAAGGAAGTGGAGCATGTATAAAAATACCAATGTCATAACTATGCAGTGTGACTGGTTAAGGAAATCAGGGCATTTCCAGTCCCATCAGAATTCTTTGTAGCTCTGTCAAAAGGAAGAGGAGCTAGTGATTTATGAGCACTGTCTTCCAAGGCCACAACTTTTCTGCTTATCCCAGTTCATATTGATTTCCTGTTTTTAAAAACAGCTTCTCAATACACTCTGTGTATTGAAGTACAAAAAAGTTGTTTTCTGCTCATCATCTCTACTGAACACATATAACCATTATGTTCTTGGTATGTTCAGATTATCCAAAGACTCTGCCCACATACAGTATTCTTAGTTATCTTCTTTCTTCGTATGTTTTCTTCTTTTGCACTTTCCCAAAAGTGGTATTTTCTGGTCTTTGGATATCAAGATTCTTTACAGCTGCCAGTCCTACCATCCATAGAGTTGTCATTCTCCTATTAAAGCTGGCTGATGTAACAGCCATCATAACAAATATGGAGAAATTTTATAATTTAAGTGTAAATGATACATTGTATGAAGGTCTATTTTCATTCTTCCTTTCTTGCTACTGATCAATTTTAGTGGATGTCCCCAGCATTCTGGCTTCATTACAGAGGGGAAAAATATCATGTACATGTACATTTAGGTACATGCATATAAAATGTTATCATGTTCCGTCTTGCTAAATTTATCTGCTTCCCCTGTTTCCTCGTTAGGGTCCCTTATTTTTTCCATTTCTTTCTCTTTTGTGGGTACTACATAAACTGCAAACTGAAGCAGACCAAGGGCTGTACAACGCCATCAGAGGGACCGGATGCCTGAGTGTGAGGACTGGAAGGATGTGTCACAGATGGATGCTGTGAACCCCATTGAAAGCATTGACACCTGGACAGAGTTTGTGGAAGGAAGGAACAAGGTGAGGCCATTTCCCGGTTTTCTTTCTCCATTGGAAAGAGAAACACTTCAAACTTATGAAATGGAGCATGCTACCCAATTATATCTTTCAGCAGTGAGAAAATTGAGTTCCTAAAACCTTTGCTGGTTTGGATGGGAGGAACCATATCCATCTCAATCCAGTGAAGACCAAATGGTTGTGTCTTTGGGCTATCCAGATCTGGGAACATTCCATCTCTGTGCTTGAATAGAGTTTCAGTTCTCCATTTAAGAGTGGTGCACAATCTGGGATTTTCTCTAACTCACAGCTCCTCAATTAGCAAGTAGTAGCAACTGTGTCCAGGAAGGGCTTTGTACAGTTTTGTCTGATGCACTAATTGAGACTTTCCTAGACTGAGAGATCCTTTAGAATAGGGATGTCAAATCTGCGCCGTCACGTCATCGTCACATGACATATTGCAACTTTTCCCCTTTGCTAAAGTGGGGGTGGGAGTGGCCAGTACGTGATGCATCCAGCCCATGGGCCACAAGTTTGACACCCCTGCTTTAGAAGATCACTCATGGCCCTCTCACCTCATGATTTGATTATTGTAGTACATTCTACATAGGCTTGCCATTGAAAACTATCTAGGAGATTCAGTTGGTCCAGAATATGGTGGCACAGGCTGCACCATGGGTACAGTTTAGTATGCTCATGTAATATCTTTGCTTCATGACCTACCTTGGTTTTTGTTTCCTGGTTCAATTCAAGGTGCTGATCAAGGTGCTGATCATGACTTAAGAAGCCTTACATGGCATAGCTTACTGAGGGACTGCCCGTTTCCCATAGTATCTGCCTGGCCAATTTGATCTGGCAGGGTTGATGCATTCCCAGTTCCTTCAATTAAATCAGTGTTTCTCAAACTTCCTTGGTTCACCACCCCCTTTTAGAAAAAAATGAATGCTTAATGGCCCCCTGCCAAGCCCCACCCCCTTGCCTAGGGCACTGCTGGTGGTTGGGCCAGCCCCAAGTAATGGTGAGGACATAGAGGACAGGAATATACATCACACCAGCACCGCTCTGATCCACACATCACTAACAACTGCATGGGAAGCTCTCAGTGAGAAGCCCGTCCCCTCCCTTGGCTCATTGCACAGGTGCAGCATGGGAGCTGGTTGAATCCTCTGCTTCCCATCGATTGGTTCCTGGCGCCCCCTAATTCCACGTGGAGCTTCCAATGCCCCCCACCCACTTTGAGAACCATTTGAGAATGCTGTTTAGCAGGACTCCCCAAGCAAGTTTTGTCTGTTAGCAAGTCATGCCCTTCATAATAAGGTTCCCCTGAGATCCAGGAGATTCCTTCCATGCTATTGTTTTAAATCTTCTTTTTTGTCATTCTTGACATCCTCTCTTCATCTTTTTTGTCTATTATTGTATTTTTCCAATGTTTTCTTTGTAAACTGCCCAGAGTCATATAAATTTAATAAATAGTTATTGTTGTTATCATTAATAGTTTTCAAAATACTTTTGAAAGGTGCAGACTTTTTATCCAGAGTAGGCAAAGGAGCCTCAGACTTGGTGTCAACACCTTCTCTGTATTTGTCAGATGCTTCTTAAAGAAGCTACACCTATTCCTAAGCTTAAATCGTTGCCTCATGAATTGAGGAAAGCATGGATTTGAATAAAGGAGGAAGTAAGGGGGCAATGTCTCTATTCAGATGTGTATTCTCTGGACCCATACATCTACAGGCAGCCATCATAGCAGCTAATGGGTACAGAGAAGTGCTGACAGCAGAGCCAAAGCACCATTACATTCTTTGGAATCATAATAAACTTCCTCATTTGAATGTTCCATTTAAAGATAAGCCAAGAATTGCTGTTTTTTTAAAAAGAGCTAGAGTTTGAAATAACGTTTAAAAAATCATCTACATTGTAAATTAAATCATGAAATTACATGGTTAAACTCAGATGGAGGATGACTTTGTCCTTAACCCCTTTAAAATCTGCATTGCTATTTAATTATCTAGTATTGGTATTATCTAGTACCAGGGTTATTGAAATTGGCACTGCCTTACGTTACATACAAGTTCTGCTTATCTCTTCTAAATTGAGCCAGAAAACTAGTACCTACTCTTCAGTTAAATTCTTCAGTTGCCAGTTTTCTGTTACTCTTTACACACCTCTGTGCATTAATTTAAAAAAGGTATTGAGGATAGATTTTTCTGGCAAAATGGTTCCCAAATCCAAGTCTCTTAAAGTGCCAGTTTCACAATATTTTTTTCTTTTTTGTATCACAATTGTATTAGTTTATCAAAATATAAAATACAAAGGAAAATAAAAACAATAGGAACTAAGGGAAGGGAAAAGGGGGAAAGAGAAAATGTGGAGTAGAAGGCAGGAATAAATGGCATCAACTTTTGATTTTCTTTAGCACAGTAGCCCACTTCTAGGAGTTCTATCCTGATTGGCTCAAGGTTGACTCAACCTTCCATCCTTCCAAGGTTGATAAAATTGTAAACTACTCAGAAAGGGCTGTAAAGCTCTGTGGATTAGTATGTAAGTCAAAATGCTGTTGTTATTGCTATTAGCAAAATTCACTATACTTGTTCAGATTCTTTAAAGGGAAAAAGCTTTCTTTACATCCATTTTAAAACTATTTTTTTCTTTAAGAATATTTATAAAATCAATAAATTTTAATAATCTTTTAAAGCTTCCTCTTAACATAGATACTTTCAAATATACTTTCAATAATAGTTTGCAAGCTTTAGGAATTACCCATGCATTATATACTGTACTAGCTGATTACCCGGCTTCACCTGTGTATAGTCATCCCATCACTCCCACCGCCTCCACCTCTGCAGAGTCTGTCTCTGTCTCTGTCTGTTTGTCTCTCTCTCTCTCTCTCTTTCTCCTGCCACCTGGTTGGCCAGCCCACTTTCTTTCAGGCTCCGTGCTTTTTAGACGGGGAAGAGCCCACTTTCTTTCAGGCTCTGTGCTTTAGGTGCTTAGGCGGGGAAGAAAAACAGGAGGTGCAGGGCAGTTTCTGCTGCTGGACCCTGACACTGCTTCACTGCTCTCTCTCTCGCTCTCTCACCCCACTGTTCCACCCTCCATGCTGTTTACTGTTCTGCATGCTACTCCGGTTGCTCTCTGGCACCCCTTGTGGAGTGCAGTTTGCTGAGTCGCTTGCTGGTGAGTGTTGGTGAGGGTCGGCACTTTGACATTGTTTTTAGGTGGCAAAGACCCCTCGGCAGCATGTCTGATCTCCAGAGGGTAATGGGGTTGCCAATGGGTAAGGTATGTGGATGGCAAGTTTGGTTGAAATTGGTCCAGCTGTTGAAGAGTGTATACAGCACATACATACATACACACACACACACACACACACTGCTTTATATATATAGATAAAGAAAAAAAACATTTTCAGACTTACTTTACAAATACAAAGCCACATTACAACATTATTTCAATTACATATATCAAACTGGTAATGATCCATCCTAATTCCACTTAACTCATTAAATTTGTCACTTCTTCCAGTTTATCCTCATAAAATAAAATAGTTTTCTTCATCAGTTGCCAGTTTTCTGTTCTGTGGAATTCTATGGTAAATACAACACCAGCAAATCTATGATATGTATATATAAAACCTGGATGTACACCAAAATACTGCAGACTGTATTATTTAGAATTGCAGATTATAAAGACAGTTTATATCCAAATTTGCTGGGTACATTATTCATTTACTTCACAATGGAATATATATTGAATTTCATTCCACTCCCAAATCAGACTGATTGTTGAACAACAATTCCATGAATGAAACCATGAAATGTCTGCATTGATCTAGTTAATAAAACTGTCTATGAGCAAATTGCTTGGATAATAATATGCCACTAAGCATTTTCTTGCAGTAAATATACTGGAATTGTTTGAAAGAGCATTGCATAAGAGCAGTTATCAGAAGAGCCATTCAGCTTCTTAAATGGATTGGAAAATCTTCTGCTTATTCATATTTTTGGTTCCCAATTCATTGCGCCCCAGCCTTATGTGTTAAAGCCAATTATTTTCTGTTTCTCCTTCACCGGGGAGGGAGGAATTCTTAAGGCAATTTATTTAAGGAGTGAAAAGCACCGCAACAGCTCTTCACTTCCTCCTATCCATTATTCTCCACAGTTCTATATGTCACCCCTATACATAAGCTTAATGAACATCAGCCTTAAAACTGATTTTAATTTGTAAGCCTGCCATCATCATATCCAGTATATTTTTGAACAAATGGTTTTGTTGGCAAAGTGTTATTTTGGAATATGAGACATCCCAGTGGATCTCCAATGGATGTCATTCATAATTTCTTTTAGGGAGGTTTTTTTTTAATCTTCATATATTACCTTCTTAAAAAAAAGGCAGCATTTAAAAGTTGTTTCTTTCTACTATGCTGGTAAATATAATAAAGTGCCAGGATCATGTATGCCTTCCTGTGACTGGTTTCCTATTCTAAGTGACAGTGTCAACTACCAAACTGTGCCCATGCTAGTGATGCAGGCCAAAGGACAAACAAATGGCTTCCAGTTTCCTCAAGTCACTTCCTGTTTTCATATGTCCCTCCATGATTACTTCCTGTTCAAGTACTACAGTCAGGAATTCCTCACAAAAAGGTGAGAAATGATGATAGGAAGGAAAGAACCATGTTCTTGTTCTGCTTCGATTTGAGTGACGCCAAGTAAAATTCAAATTGATTTATGCCAAGTTTTCCAAAGTTTATCTGAAGAATAAAAGAAGTGGATTTGGAAATACTACTTTGATTAGTCATTTGCTACATTTCTCTTCTCGCACATAGTATAATCTACATTTTTACCCTGTACCAACAGAAAGCGAAAAAAGAAGCAGATGCATAAAGATTTGAAAATATCTTGAAATTCCAATCCATGCATTTGTAATTTAGCAAGATATTAGGACTTTGGAGGCATAGCACTGTCTGAAAAATATTATATGGCATTGAATGGAGAGGTTTACACTTAACCTCTAGCAATAGCTTGAGGATCTAAGTTGTTTTCCAACAGTCATGTTTGGTTTTGTTGGATAAGTTGTTCTGGGGTTCTTAATTTGTTAGGACTTGTTTATTTGTGTTTTTTTTTTTCAAATTGAAAGAAAGAAGAGTTTTTAACAAATTGGCCAAAATTAGTTTGCAGTTGTTTTTAAGTTATAACAAGATGACCCACAACTTGTTAGATCATTATTTCATAGCTGTTTCCTTACCTAAACAGAATGACCACAGGTGGGGGGAAAACAGTAGAACCAGGATCAACTTTTGACTTCCTGCCAGCTTCCCCACTGACTTTGCTTGTGGGATGCTGACAGGATTAGAAATCACAATCACCTGATCACGGCTGACCATGGCAGCACACTAGATCTGCAATGGCCACAGGTTTATGAATGCAATTGGTTTGAAGTGCCTTCAGTTTTCAGTTTCACAGGAATAATGGGTCCCTTCTGGATTTGGAACATATTATTTCAGTAAGTTCACTTAAAGTACCTTGCTTTAAAATTTGTTTCCACTCTTTTGGCTAATTGAAGGTTACGAACAGACAAACAGCAGAATTTTATCAGTATGCAGATTTTCCAGTCTTACTGATTTATTTTGACATTATTTTACATTGCTAATGCTGTGATATACAGGAAGATACTGTATGTTTATTAGTGTGATGTAGTGAAAAGTATATTTCTTTGGAAGAATGGAAAAAAAGGGAGTAAAGTTCTGGCTTACAGGTTATCTTTCAAATAATTTTATTATATTGCTTTCATTCTGTATTCAACTGATGTTAGCTGCCCAGAGTAATGTATTTTGTGATGGGCAACCATACAAATTTAACAACTTATTAATAATTAGTGGGTTGTAGCAATAATAATTTCAATGTTTCCCTACCCATTTTTTAAAAAATGTGGCAAATTTGTGAGTTTCCAAACTTTCTTTTGCTATTTCTCAAAAGTAATTCATTTTAATATGGTTTATTACTGATAGACTTTGATGATTCTTTGCATGAGAAAGCAGGATAATTTTTTTAATTAAAATGTAAGAAGTACTACCAGTAAAATAAAATAATGGGTATCTGCCCGTTTGAGACATTACCATGTTGAATTAGACAATGTAACTAAAATTGTAAAAGGTTTTCTCCATTAAAATAAGTTTTGCTTACATTTAAAGTAAATAAATAAGTAAATAAATTTTGATGCATTACAAAATTAGTTAGGAAAGATTTATTGAGAATTTTAAATATTCAGTATTATCTTTTGTGGAAGGATAAAAAAATATTAAAATGTTGACCTATATTAAGTGAACATATGAATTTTGCTTTTTTGTGTTGTTTATAAAAGTGTGTATTTATTTATGTTTTGTTGTTGAAGGGCTCACAGGAGGCTGAAACGGGAAAGCAATTATTATACATTAAATAAAATTTAATTTCAATAAAATTTTCAATAAAACCACTATCCTTCTGAAAACAGTATTTCCCCTCAACAGTTATTCCAAGCAATATCTCCTCTAGATGCTTTTTGGAACCAAACTTCATTAGGTTTAATAATTTCATGAATTTCCTAACTATTCTCTGGACTTTTTCATATCTGCATGATACTAGGACAAAGTACAATGTTTCTCACTAGAACTATCCTTTTGTGTTTCTGGAAATGCTGAACAGGAATTCTGATTCACTAATTGC
>JANHGC010009920.1:131439-142182 GCA_027560395.1 Boaedon fuliginosus | reverse complement strand
GGCAATTCCGTCCTGGAATGGTAAGAGAAGGTGCTGCAAGGCTTTGGACCTGAACCTCAACCAGGGAATGATGTTGTTGCATGACACCAACATCCCTAGCAGACTGGTCAGCAAAAGGATATCTCATTTGTCCATCTGAAGGGCTGTAGTTGTCAGGAATCGAATCTTAGATTGTCATTCTGGGGAAAGAAAACCTGATAAGATGATGAGTCTATGGATTGCTCCTAGATGAAGTATGGATTGAGAGGGAGACAACGAGCTCTTTTCCCAGTTGACCAAGAACTCTAAGGAGGTTAGGATTGAAATGGTCTGGTTGAGGTGAGAGTGAGCTAGGTGGAGGGAAGGAGCTCTCATTAGGATGTCGTCCAAGTAGGGAAAGGCTGAGACTCCCTGCAAGCGAAGGAAAGCAATCGCAGTTACAGGACCTTGGAAAACACAAAGGGAAGGGCCTTGAACTGGTAATGGGAGATGTCGTAGAAGAATTTGAGGAAATGAAGGTGACCACCCAGGATGGGAATGTGAAGGTAGGCTTCTTGGAGATCCAGGGAAGCCATGAAGTCTCCCCTCTGAATGGACCTGAGGATGGAACTAAGAGTTTCCGTCTTGAAATGGGGTTGAGTAAACCAATGATTGAGCTACTTCAGGTCTAAAATCTGTCCCCAGATTTCTTTGGGACCATTGTGGAGAGGGGACCTGTTCAATGGCTGAAATGGTCAGAAGATGTTGAATCGCTGATCAAGTGTGGAGATGCTTGATGGGACATCTGGATCTCCTCACCTGGATGAATCTTTCTCAGGGAAGGTGGGAAAGTTCGAGGGCATAGCCCAGACGAACAGTGACCCTCACCCACTTGTCCGTGGTGATGGTCTCCCAGTGGTTGGCGAAATGGGAAAGTTGCCCGCCTAAGGGTGGGACAGATGATGCTGGGTAGTCATTGTTTGTTACTGGGCTTGTTTGCAAAGGACCTAGATTGCTGTTAGAACTTAGGTATTTGTCTCTGTGGCTGCCAGATGGGTACTGGCCCCTGGAGAAACTGGAAGAAGGCTGGTTAGCAGCCTGAGGGCAAAAGGAGTGAAAGGAAGGCTGCCCTTGGGGATGTGAGGGGGAAGCTTTAAGCTTGAGCCTTGTGGGTAGTGTCTTCCTCTCGCCTCTGGTTTCCAAGAGAAAGGGATCTAGATCCTCGCCAAACAGCTTGGACCCTCTAAAAGGGAGGTGACCAACTTGCCATGATCCTCCTTTTCATCATAGGCAGGTTCAGGAAGGACCAGGAAAGATGATGCCTGAGAGCTTCTGGCGCTCTTTGGAAGTGAAGGGGAGTCCTCGAGTCGCCCTCCTATTCTGAAGGGCTGGGGCATTTGGACCCTCTCCCCTTACGAACCTGTAGAGCCATGAGGGAGGCATGAAAATCAGAGATGGCTGAAGCCATGTTGGCGGAGACCGAGGCTTGGACCATGGACCATGGGAGAAAGGGCCCCTTGTGCAGCCTGGGGCAAGGAGTCCTGAGAGTCCATGGTGGTCTAGGGAAAATGCAGAACAGAGGCAATGAATCCTGCCCTTCCTGGGTTATTCTTACCCTCCCTCCTTTTTAGGGGCCCCAGTGATTGAGGTTCTCCCCCTACTTTTTCTTTTGGGGGAGGGGGAGGGGGATAGAGGTGAGATGCACCCCAATACCTTTCCCCCAACAATAACCCTTCCTCAAGCCCCCTAGGGAGAAGGCCTCAAGCCCACAATCCCCTACTAGAGATAGGGCCCAGCCCAGTTACTCACAACAATGAGCTGTACGATGAGGAATAAAACTCCAGCTGCTGCTGGGAGAGCCTTAAGCTGCCGTACTGCCGCCGGAACAAGGTCTTCCGTGAAAAGTAAGGGGGGGAATCCACTGATGCCCCCCAGAAGCTCCTATCTCCAGGTACCTCACTCTTGGAGGTCCAGAGAAAACGGGCGGGAGGCTACAGCCAATCCCGTGGCACCCCTGCTGCATGCCAGCTGACACACTGATCACTTTCCCACTGGTGGGAAGAAGTTTAAAATGTCTTTGGCCTGCGCACAGGCAATCTTAAAAGGCAGGGGTGCATACGGCGCTCAAGGGGTGATAAATGAAAAAAAATCTTCTCTTCACAGCCAAGCCAGCCTCCCCGGTCATTCTGGTGCAGTGGGAGAGGGCGAGAGGGGCAATTTGACACCCGCTGCAAAAAGTGTGCTACTCGGAACATCATACATTTTAAGAAGGTACTTGGTTGAGACCTAGGATGCTGACAGCAACCCATATCAACCATTAGCACCAGTCACTGGTATTTGTGATACATTTTAAATGGTCTCAACTGAACATTCTCAACTGAGTTTTATGTTTAATGAATAAAAGATAATAATGATAATGATAATATTAATAATCCTGGCCCTTTTTTTGTACGTGGTCTGCTTGAAAACCTTAACCAGTAAAACTGTTTCTCTAATACTGGTTAAGGAGAAACAGATATTCTCTATTAGAGTGGATGATAAACACTGGCTCAGTGAAGGAACAGTCCTTTCTCTGCAAAGCAGCCAATGAACTGTTGGTGTTAGTTTGCAGGAAACTGACATGTTCTCATCTAAACGGATAGGACTACTTGAACCACCATTGGATAGAAAAATACTCTGGGTAAAAGTACTTTTGAAATGAAGCAGAAAAACCTGTTTCACTTTATGCAGAACTACCTTTAGGAGTAAATTACAACCTGTTTCTCCTCTCTGGAAACATTTGCCAGGCAATTTTGACTACGGAGCACGAGGTAAGTCAAGATCTGACCTTAGGGCAGGCAATACTTGCTTTAATCCAATGATGCCTGCTGCACACAGGTGGCTCAGTAAAGTATTGAAATCCATGAATATTATATCCCATGTAAGTTTCAGGTGGCCATTGTTATTGCAAAAAAGAAAATAGTGGAAGTACATAAATTACATTTTAGTTGTTGAAACTGTAACTACTGATTAAACTTTGATTGCAAAGAAAACTGATTGAGCTATTTAAAAGCAGCATTAGTTCACTAGAAAAATGAGTTCTATGAAAAATTTTCATGATGTTATTAAAATACAACTTTCAGATAGATTGTTCCAATCACCAGCAATATTTTAGATAATGCAATAGGAATGAAGTGTGCCTCCATTTTATTTTTTAAATGAAAATGCTGACTATAGCATGGGAAATGTCATTTAATCTGTGTTACTATATCATATGCTGGGATGCAAGAATGTTATGTTAGCTTATAAGGCAGTCTTTAGAGATCTTAGACAGCACAAAATAGCATGAGTACAAATGAACCAAAACTGGGCTGTACTGTGCCTGTAGCATTCTGGTCAAAATATGACAAAACTGATGGGTATTGCATCTACTTATCAGGGAAGGCTGCATGTGGCATATGGGCAATTTACTTAAAGCCCTCTCAGTGCAAAGGACAAAGCTTATATTCTCACACTGAATGGATTCTGTGGTGACAAGACCATGTTGAAACAACAGCAACTTCATTAAGTCACTTAACAAAATTACACTCAACAAAGTTGAGGGAAGCAAAAAGGGAATAAAATAAAGAAGGTGGGTAGATGAGGTTTAAAAGATACCTGGAGTAGATTTGGAAAAGCTATAAGCTTGATTTGCAATACTAAGCAGTAGAAACTAAAACAGTTTCTTTTTCATTTCTGCAGTTCCTTTTGTTAATCTTTTAACCAGCTGAAACAGATATAGCATATCTTCATTTCTGCAGTTCTTTTTGTTAATCTTTTAACCAGCTGAAACAGATACAGAAGTTATGATTTAATAGAGAGCGGAATTTCTTTCTGGTAACTTTGACTTAATTGATTACAGACATGGGCATGATACACAGATAGGATCATCTAATCAAAAATAATACAAATGGATAATTTTGTATTTTTCTCCATTTCTTTCATTGTGTAAACTGGATTAAAGTATCCTGAAGTAGCTGGGAAAAAAATGTTCCAAGAGTTTATCAGAAATTTTCAACTATCTCAATTGTGAGGTTTATCAGAGAGATTACATCTGCTAATATAAACCAGTTCCATTAATTTTTGTCATGTTGTTAAAATATTCCCGCTCAAACCCTAGGTTATGTTTTTTTCAAAAAAATCCAGAGCAAACCATTCAGTAAATGATGCCCCTTTTTTGCTGTTTTTCTCAGTATCGTTATCAGCCAGTACTTTCCTAACTCCCACTGCCAAGCAAAAATGAAAGCCCAAGTCTTAGTTAAGAAATGATTGAGGTGGCTTCCTCTACTCAAATTGGAGCAAATGTTCCTTTCAAAGGTAACTGCTATTCAGCAGCTGTATGCAAACTACCAGATCAAATGTGGTGTGCATGTGCTTTGGGGGTGAAGGATTCAGAATCCTTCCCGATGCTTCCCCCACTCCCAGCTCATTCCCATAGCATTACTGATCTGGCTTGAAAGATGGAAACAAACTAAAGCAACTGCATTCATAATATGGTTGAGAAGTGTGCTGGGTGGATAAACAGTAATCAGACACCACCAGGATATGACATGATAATTTTGAAAGGGGAAATTCCTAACAAACCTTAAACAGCAACAGATACTTTGCATTATTACCTGAGTTTCATTTAGAGTTTCATCTACATATGTCAGAACTCAGGGCTGTCCCAATACTTTGTGGTAAGAGAAAAACAAAATCCCCTTATGCATCTTTTCATTCTGCTACATACAACTTCTCTCTTCCAAATTATCCCTCACTTAGCAGTAATTTTGCAACAAGATTTAATTAAAGTTAGATTTCTTTAATAAGGCATATTGAAACACATTTTTGTTAAAACAACATCACCATATGTTCCAACTGCATTTCTTCTTATGAAAAAAATGATTTTTCAGCTCATTTCAATGACGGCCAGGGTATGTCCAATTGCAGTTTGAGGATGAAAAATTGCCTTTTAAAGACACGTGACTTTGAGATTACATTTTTGTACATAATTTGTACATCAATCATGCTCCTTTCCAAATAAGTTGACAGATTCTATGCGAACTCAGTACAGATAGTGCTCGACTCAAACTATACAATTTATGTTATTAAGTGAGACACTTAAATGGGTTTTGCCCCATTTTAGTACCTTTCTTGACACAGTTGTTAAATTAGTAATACGGTTGTTAAGTGAATCTGACTTCCTCACTGACTCACTAAATGAATGGTTGTTAAGTCAAACGCTACCTGTACAATATAGCAATTTTATTAGAATAATGGCAACTATTGGAGAACATATGGAGAAAACAAGTGATGATGTTAGCTGAGACAATCCTAATGCCTAAGAACTTATATCCCCCCAGACACCATTTTTAGATATGGTTATAACCTGAAAACTGCTTAATAGTGAATATGCATGATTAATTTATTATGTTTTTGGAGCTGGACTCTATACTGACTTGTAGATTACTTATCTTGCATATACTGTTATTTCAAAGATACAAAGATATTAATGGACTATCATATGCCCAGATGCTTAAGAAATCCATTGCAGCTTTCTTCCTCTGAGAGTTAGTGAGATAGTTGGTCATATACAGTAAACTGAATGAAGGAATAAATTAGAGACAACTTTAGAAGTTGTTTCATTACAAGGCAGTACATTTGACGGTATCTCCCAATGGTTTCCGGCAAATGTTTCTCCCACCCCTCCCCCATTATCTGCCACCTGATCCTTTTAAACAGAATTGAATTGATTGAATTGGTATGAAATTCTGGCATGCTTTATTGCTGATTTGGGCCATTTTCAACTAGTTCCACTACAGAGCAAAGTCTGGTTTCCAAACTATGGCAATGAGTTAATCCACATCCAAATCTAGAATTCAATTCACAAATAACTCCAGACATTTCCAAAAATGATATAGAGAAGCATGGTGAAAACAAGATGTTTGTATATAATTTGCAGTCTATTTAATGCAGGGATGTCCAAACTTTTTACAAGGAGGGCCAGATTGGGTGAGGTGAAAATGTGTGGGGGCCGACCATTCAGGGCGGGCGTGGCTTAGTGGCATGGGTGGGCGTGGCTTAATGGTCATGTGATTGGGTGGACGTGGCTTAGTGGCCATATGACTGGGCAGGTGTGGCTAGGTGGTCATGTGACTGGGATGGGCTTAGTCACATGACTACATAGCCATGTCCGCCCAGTCACATGATCACATGACCACATAGCCATGCCCACCACTAAGCCAAAGCTTAGTGTTTCACTTAAAGGTCATTCCTATAAAATTTCTTTAACCGAATGACATTTGCAGTCACCTCCAACTCCACATTGCCTGATCCTCTCTTCCCACTTTCATGTGTGGCAGGCAGGGAAAGATGGTGTCGGTTGTGGCGAGTTAAGAAGTGAATGCATGGGGAGGGGAGGGGCTAGACATTTGCCTCCGTAACCACTCCAAAGTGCGCAAAATCGTGGCAGGGAGGGGAGTGGTGGGAGGAAAGGGGTGTGGCAAAAAATAGGCTGCGTGCCACTCGAAATTTGAAAACGGTCCACAAGTGGCCCTTGGGCCAGACTTTGGACATGCCTGATTTAATGGATTAATGCTTGAAGATGTACTGGTTAAAACCATTTTTCAGCTATGAAACCTACTTGTTTCAAGGTAAGCTATCATGCAGAGTTACTATACGATTGCTTGGGAGAAGAATCCTAAGCATATTGCCTTATTCCTCAATATATAGCTACAAAGTTACTATCTACCAATCCTTTATTCCTGGCAGACAGAAGATAATAATGTGAAATACAGCAAGTCCAACACTAAGAAGAATGGACCATGCTTTTAAATAAACATTAAATAGATAAGTACATTCACAAATTCATTGTATCTCTTTAGTTTTAACAAATTTACTAGGACCAATTTTGCAATAAATACCACCTATAAAAATGTGTTTATATGGCTGTAGTTTTTCAAATACACTTCTTTAGCAGTTTTGTGAAAACATGCCAGGCGTTGTAAGCAATGACCACTAAGAGAAAAGCATCTGAGTTTTAACTGCACAAAGATTTCTGTTCAAAGGGTATTTTTCTCGGTAAAACACAAAGCCACATGGCATGTATTCCAGGCAAACATGACAAAACATTTCCTCATAGCTACTCAGATCTACTGGTAAAAGAAAAGCACTTGAAAATGATACCTATATTTATTTAGATAACCTTTTTTTTCAAACATAGAGTAGAGTAGAATAGAGTAACAAAGTTGGAAGGAACCTTGGAGGTCTTCAAGTCCAACCCCCTGCTTAGGCAGGAAACTCTATACCATTTCAGACAAATGGTTATCCAATCTCTTCTTAAAGATTTCCAGTGTTGGAAAATTTACAACTTCTGGAGGCAAGCTGTTTCACTGGTTAATTGTTCTGTCAGGAAATTTTTCCTCGGTTCTAAGTTGCTTCTCTCCTTGATTAGTTTCCACCGATTGCTTCTTGTCCTGCCCTTGGAGAATAAATTTACCCCCTCTTCTTTGTAGCAACTGAGATATTGGAATACTATCATGTCACCCCAGTCCTTCTTTTCATCAAACTAGACATACCCAGTTCCATCAACCATTCTCTATGTTTTAGCCTTCAGTCTCCTAATCGTCTTTGTTGTTCTTCTTTGCACTCTTCCTAGAGTCACCACATCATGGAAACCAAAACTGGGTGTAGTATTCTATGCAGCCTAGATTCGTGTTGGCTTTTTTGAGAGCTGCAGCACACTGCTGGCTCATATTTAAGCGATTGCCTACTAGGACTCCAAGATCCCTCTTACAGTTATTACTGTTGAGCAAGGTATCACATATACTGTACCTGTGCATACCACATACTAAGGGAAGGGGTGGGGAAGAAAGAAAAATATACAGCATAGGTGTCAAACTCGCCGCATCATGCCGCCGTGTTTCATGACCTTTTTCCCATTCGCGGAGCTGGGGTGGGCATGGCCTGTGTGTGACGCATATGGGCCACGGGCCATCAGTTTGACACCCCTGATATACAGGGAGCCTGTTTCTTGAGTCTGAATCCTTTTTGGGCTTAAATTTAAGAACTATGTAGTCCATACAATTTCCATATAACATTCCAGACAAAGTTTGATTCTGGTTTAGTACAGTGGAAGTCTTTGAAATGTCTTAAATATTATAGTGCTGCTACAAATTTCACTGATGTATAAGTAGAGTACATATTTCTTAAAATCACCCTCGATAATACAATAATGGAACTGATAAAATATTTACCTTCAGGTGCACAAATTACAAAACATATGGGCAGGAAGCACACCATGTTACCATAATGATATTCTTTCAACCATCTAGGCATGTGTTTCTCAATCTTGGTAACTTTAAGATGTGTAGTCTTCAACAAGCCAGCAAGTTAAAATCCATACATCTTAACCTTTGGAACAGAGTTTCTCAACCCTTAACACTGTTCTAAGCATGTTTACATAGTGTTGTGTTCCACGCCCGTAACACACAGATCAAGGCTCTTCCTTAAGAGCACAGAGTCCTGTATTGCCAATCACCCCAATAGAAAGTTGTTCTTCGTATCACTCAGATACTTCAAACTTGCCAAAAGCCTCTCGCAAGCTTCTACACTTTTCCGGGCAAAACTCCAACTGTCCAGATAACAAACAGACACTTACACTAATTAGTCCAAAGCCAGAGACGTGCGGTTTAACAGGAATGCAGAGACAGGTATGCAAAACTGAATGCTCAAACAAGGATACTCGAACTAAGACAAACCATGATATTTGAAACTAGAACCAAATGAGATACTTGATGCTCCAATTCAACGAGTTGTTCTCTACAAGAATCCGTTTCCAGCCACACCCCTATGGGGTGTGGCAAATTACTGGTCAGCTATGGCTCGGCTTCTTCCCTTCCTTTGCTGCTGCTGCTGCCTTCTCATTAACCTCCGAGTTCTTGCGTCACTCAGGGCCTCTTCTCCACTGCTATCACAATCGGAAGGCCCCTGATAACTAGTGGACAGCCCAGCCATAGGCCCAGTATCAGTAGCCAGTTCAGCTCCTCCATCCGACTCCGACTCCAGATCTCCCTCTGAGTCAGAATCGGCTGTCAGATCCGTAGCACGCTGCCAAGCCACAACACACAGAAAAGAGATATATGCACTTCTGAAAAGGACTTTTGAATAAAATAAATATTATCAGCTCAATACAACATGACTTGGATTGGCTGATTTACGGTTTTGGAGCTGAAACTAATTTTCCAAAGTCAATATCTTGGAAGTTAACAAGGAAGATAGAAAGAGCACGACAAAGAGCACGACAAAGAACTTTGTCCTCAAACTGAGCATCTTTATGAAGATAGAAACCACTGCTGCTATCAGGCATAGTTGACATTAGCAATACCTTTTCTACCATAGTAGAAATAATTAAATCTACCAGGATTTTGGGCAGCCGCTTAAGGGGCAGACTTAAAGCTGAGTATCTATGAAATGAAAAGTAAAGTTTGTTATAGTTTTAACACACACACACACACACACACACGTATCCAGCTGATATGGGATACTTTTTCTTGAAATACTCCACTTCTGATTCATATTCTATAAATGCAAATTCCAATACATTCAAGCTGTTAGGTGGTGCTGGATGCAACAAATATAATCAGAATCAGAAGAATTTTTACAGATGCATTACAGCAGGAAATATTCCTAATTTTACACACAGGAATTTCCTGGATTCAATATGTCATTTGTTCCTGGCAAAGTCTATCCTTTGTCTACATATACTTCATGTTTTCTCCAAGCAGTGAATGTTATCTTATATAACCGGGAGATGTATTTGTGCCAAATTTATATATTCTGGACAATAACGACTAATTAAACATTTAATCTTCCAACCTGAACTCTGGGTATGTTGAATTTATCTTACCAAACACAATTGGAATGCCAATATGCTTATGCACATGGTACGCTTAGATATTTATATATATCAGCCTTGGCGTTTTTTAGTAGGGGAAAGGTGAAAGAGAAGTATTTCCAAGGAGTTTCAAACGTTTTAAAATTCTAGATTCTCTTACAAATAAATAAGGATTAGCTTCTGAAGCCCCTTAATCTATGTATATATGTATACATGGATTATAAAATAGAATACAAAAGGTAACACTTCAGAGTTCTTTCTTTGGTTTCAATTGTAGGTGATATAAAAAAGTTCTGATGATGTTCCTTAAAACCAATGGTTACAAGTCATATCTCATCAAACCATAAAGTGGTTAGAAGCTGGCTTAGCATGTTCTCTGAACCAGGCAAATTGTTTTATAACACCTGACCTATATCTTAGTGTGTTGGATGAACCCAATTAATTGTAGCTTAATGAACAAATCATGTTAAATCATGTTTATCTTAATGTACAAACCTCAACTCTTAGTTCTTTTATTCAATCTCAGTTCTACACTGAAATTCCCAGCTGTTATTATATAGTACTAGTTCCAAGTAAGAAGTTAAAGCATTATCTTCAGACAACGATGATTTTTAACTGAAAGAGTTTGTATCAGTTTGTTCCATTAAACTAAATCTACACAGAATAATAATTGAATCAATTAGCACTGACCAAGGAAAACAAGTATGGGCAACTGTTGTTATTTGGCTTTTCGGAAGATTAATGCAGTCCACTGAAGCAAAATTACTGAAGAGGATTAATATTAGAAGAAAACAAAACATGTTTTACATAAATATTTTCACTGAATTTTGAAAGACTGCATGCATTTCAATGAAAAAGGAATGTTTATTGTTTCTTGTCCTTTTCTATGGTAG
>JANHGC010009920.1:117593-131372 GCA_027560395.1 Boaedon fuliginosus | reverse complement strand
ACCTAAAGATTTAATATTGGAGAAGAGATCTTGCCTTCTCAAACAGCAATTTTAGAGGTTAGGATAAAATTAAAACACATTTTAAAGAACATCTCAGGCAACTTTTGCACTAATTATCTTACAGAAAGCAAGCATGGACATCTTTCAAATTATGCCCAATTTATTTTGATATGCAATATTAAAAACTGAGAAATCTAGATTCAGTATTGTTGATCAAACCAGGTCTATATGCATGTAAGTCAAATCAAGCAAAGATTACTGTAGATCACTCAATGTGAAATCTAGATGTATAGTTTTAAACTGTAGCATTGCATGGAAAGCAGCTGCATGCAAAGACTTGATTCCACACCCAATTAATTCCTTTTGAATCAAATCTCTATCCTTTATGGTGGCAGTTCCTCATTCCAAAATGAAATGATCCATAGAGAATAAGGCTGTTAAGCTATGATGCCTATATATAATGTCCAGTATTGGAAGAATGGCATTTTACTTAACATTATTTATTGAGCACCTCAAATAAGTTGTGCTATAATACCCAAAACGTGGTGGAAAAATATTCTAGACCCATGGTGGCAAACCTATGGCACACGTGTTGGAAGTGGCACACTGAGCCATTCCTCCGGGCACTTAAGCTGTCGCCCCATGCACATGCGCACATGCCTCCCGTGATTTGCAGTTTGAAAAAAGGCCTGCCCGCCCTGGCTCTATACTTGCTTTTCTTCCCTCTTCTGAAGGGTGGCTGATCAGCGCACCAGCACCAATCAGCTGTTTTTCAGAAGAAGGAAGATTGCGCGCGGAGGGGGAAGCGTGTGCGCATGTGCAGGGGCAGGTGTGCATGCACGGGGATTGTGTGTGCATGCGCAAGGGGGGTAGACACACCCGCACATTTTTGCACACAAAAGGTTTGCCACCACTGTTCTAAACTAGGTTTGATTTTATAGGGTTCTTCTTAAGGTAATTATCAACTAACAAATGGCATGTTTTAAAGTATTGTAAAGGGGTTAACACCCAACTATCAAGTTTTAAAAATTACATCTAGTATAATAAATTCTACTATCATTAATTGTGGTATCATCAACTATTTATAATATGACAAAATACTATGACATCATCATCTTTTGTCCTTATTTCTTTCAACTGAAAAGGCCAAAATACTATATTATTCCATTCTATATTTGAAAAAAAGGTACTCATCTATTCCTGCATACAATAATAAACAAATAGATATTTTGCCATGAAATCAAACATATATATATTAAAAACAGATTCCAAAATAGATTATAAGTTTCTCTTTCTTAAAAATTATAATGACAGAAAATGATTAAACTGTAGCACTAGGTACAGGTAATCCTTGACTTACAACAGTTTGTTTAGCGGCAGTTTGAAGTTATAATGGCACTGGAAAAAGGGATTTATGATTATTTTTCACACTTAAGATCATGGCAGCATCCCCATAGTCAAGTGACCAAAATTCAGGCACTTGGCAACTGACTTTTATTTATGACCCTTGTAGTGTCCTGGGGTCACGGAATCCCCTTCTGCCACCACCTGACAAGCAAAGTCAACGGGGAAACCAAATTCACTTAACAACCATGGTACTAACTTAACAATTAAAGTAATTCACTGAACAACAATGGCAAGAAAGTTTGTAAAATGGGGCAAACTTCACTTAACAAATGTCTCACTTAGCAACAGAAATTTTGGGCTTAATTGTGGTGGTGAGTTGAGGACTACCTTTTACTGTTCTTTGTGCTATAATTTTCTAAGATTTTTGCTACAAACTCAAGTTGTTTCTAATAGTCCTTTTACAATCAGTTTATTTTCAGAAGACTTTATTGTTCATTCAGTTTTGCCCTTCAATAATTGAATTTGCAGAAAAACAAAATGCTTAAGGCAATAACAATCAATGCCCTCAAAAGCAATCATTATGCAAGGCATGTATGAATATTACAGTTCCCAGATGAGCCCAAATACTATGGATTTTAGAACAAAACAGTTATCTATATAAATAACCAGTGTAAGGAGATTGTAGTTGGCTTAAACTATATGATTTTTCTATAAAAACCTAATATATATAACTATAAGCAGATCACTTTTCTCCAACCTGGCACCCTCCAAATGGGAAAGCACAATTCTCATCATCTGTATCAGCACAGCCATTGGTCATATTGTCTGGGGATAATGGAAGTTGCAGTACAATACCCGTCAAGGTCACTAGTTTGGGGAAGGTTGACAAAGCTTACAAATTCTTTCAGAAAGTGCACTCAATGATTAAAAATTAACAGATCCTAACCAGTCTATCGAAATAGACTTCAATCAGTAGCCCCATTTAATAGACTACGTTAATTATGGTATTGTTCAGATATACTATAAATACTCAATACACAATTTTATAAAACCCATTTACACATAAGACAGATTCATTGTTACATCTAGAAAAGCAAAACGTAAGGCTCTGATCTCATTATGTTGATAGGTATAGAAATATTATATTAATGTGTAAACAGAATATCTAAAGTAAGTTGATATAGCATTCAAAATTTTTATTTAATAGGTTCCAGATATGAAGATGTATTACTTGTATACAAACTTGCAAAAATTCCTTGGAAAATTTCATTTAAAGTTCTGATTTAGCTTCTTTCAAATTCCATCATAATACCTGCCATGCATAGGCATTTTTTTTAAATTAGTCATCATGTACATTTGAACCTCATATTATTACATATCAGACACATTACTCATCTAAAGAAACAGTATGATTAGAACTAGTGGGACTCCACCCATGAAAATTGCAAATGAATCTTCTCCTACTATCATATCAGCAGGAACGTAGCATAAATCATAGACATGAACAGAAAGGAGTATTCTGTAACTGATGAACGGTCTTGTATTATTTCTTGACCATTTATAAGATCTAAAACTTACAAAAACTAAAACCATTGTAGATGGGAATAAACAACTCATTCCTCTATTTTCTTAAATTATATTCCAAATCATATTTTCAAACCTATAAAAAAATAGGGCAGGAATTGCTGCCAAAAATTAAGCATCCATGTGATGTGAGATGTAATATATTTAAATACAGCCAAGACTACAAACTTCAATGGAAATTAAGTTTGTTGAATTCAATATGTATGGCTTACTTCTAACCAAGTAGGCAAAGTGTTTTATTCTTGGAGTAGATAAACTTCTGCCTTAGTGTATTCTTGTTCTCCGATGTTGTGCCATGCATAAAAAACCCAGACACAAACTGACAAGTGTGACATATGCAATACAGGAAGTCTTCAACTTATGACCACAATTGACCCCAAAATTTCTATTGCTAAGATGTTTGTTTAGTTAAGTTTGCCCCATTTTATGACCTTTCTTGCCACAGTTGTTAAGTGAATCACTGCAGCTGTTAAGTTAGCAACACGGTTGTTAAATGAATCTGGCTTCCCCATTGACTTTGCTTGTCAGAAAAGTCACAAAAGATGATCACATGACCCTGGAACATTGCATCCGTCATAAATATGAGTTACCTACCAAGCATCTGAATTTTTATCATGTGACTATGGGGTTGCTGCAACAGTTTTAAGTGAAAAAAATTCAAGATGGGTAAATAAAGTCTGTGGCGATTCTCAGTCATCCAGGTGATGGTTGTCTCAAATGTGCTTTTTCAAAAGGCAACTGGACTGTTTTTTTCCTGAGGAAGAAGATGTTTTGCTTCTCATCCAAAAAGATCAATGAATTGAAGGATGGAAAGTTTAGTTATGACAGGATGATCAGGAGTGGGATGGAAGGATCATATTCCTTTGCAGCCATCTGCTCAATTGAGGCCACTTGGGAATTTACTTGTGCCCTCAGGGTCACCTGAATCAGAGTGCAAATGGTGTGGAAGGGACTAGGTATTCTAAACCGTTCTAATTTCAAAATTAACTTTGATACCATATAGGATGCCTTAATGGCAATATTTAGTAATGCTAAAAAAAATTGTAGGTTGACTTAGGCACGACTACAAAATACACTCTTTTTGTTTTTCCTTTTTATGTTACAGAAATCAATGCATACATGTGGCACCATGCCCATTCACTCAAATACTTAAGTCACACACCTTTGCCTCTGGAGATGGATGTTTGAATGCGTAGGAGGCAAATCTCAAGCACAGATGGGTTAGGCTGGCAATATATTCTCTTAAACAAACTATTCCATATATCTACTCTAATGGTCAGATTATCCAAACACCTTTGCTTAAAATTCTCATTCAATCTACACAACTAATCTCAAACATAGCCCCACTTCATTCTCTGCCCCACTTCCTCACCTGACCACGTTGGGATGCTCAAATGTTTCCAGATGCTTCAAGACTGCTACCTCGCGTATAGTGGAAAGCGGCATCCCTTCCTCGCTGGTCTGCACCCGCACCCTCTTCAGTGCTACAAAGCGCCCTCCATTCTTCAAGTCTCGGGCCTTGAACACTTTCCCATAGGCTCCTTCACCAATTTCCGCCACACATTCATACTGCTGGTCAGCTAGGCTCATGTTGTCCTTATCCATGACTTCACGGCCTTCCTTCTTTCACAAATTGTTGCCTGATGTTCCAACTGTTGAATCTCTTGACCTGGATTCCAGTTGCCAAAATGTGTTTTCTGATACTTCAACAAGTATCCAAAACAATTAAAGATGGGCCAGTCAACAGGATGTAACATTCAAGAACTGTAGTAATAAACCGTGGTTGCCCTATTGCTTAGCTGGTCAATGGTCTTTGGAATAAATTTCTGTGTAAACCCAATTCAATCTATAAAACCAAAGTGTGTGTGAGAGAGAGAAAGAGAGAGAAAGAGAGAGAAAGAGAGAGAGAAAGGGAATATATTATTTCTCCATCACAGGATATCTTTTCATTTATTATTTCAACTATTCATTTACTTAATAAATAATATAACAGCATTAATTTCACTACTTAATATGCATCACTGGACTACATCCCCATTATTAGCATTAATATCCCATTCCCTATATTACTAATTTTGTCTCCCTTCAAAGATTGCTCATTTTATTTTCTCAACAAAACTGTCAAGTTGATCTAAGAGACAATGGTTGGAATTACCGATATCTATTACACTAAACCAAGGATAGTTTTGACCAGTTACATTTACATTATTAAGTTTTAACCAGATACACACAATTAAGACAAGCAAATTCCAATACAACATAACTCATTATATGAACTTGTTCACTGAACAGGTCACCATCTTTTGTGACATTGAACAGGTCACAATCTATACATTCTAAATTGTAAGTGTAGACTATTATTATTTGAGTCGCAAAAATATACTAGTAATCTTTTAAAATTGAAGGTTTCTATTTCTACTAGCTAAAATTTCCAAGCCATCTTCAAGGCCAGAATATAATCCATTGAGATGCCTTTCAGATTTATAGACTTCAACTTCTAAAATTTCTCAACAAAGAACTGCTTTTCTTAAGAGTTTTGCTTTTGCTGAGAATTCTGGGAATCAAATTCACACATCTAGAGGGAGTCCAAACTGGGAGAAAATCAATAATATGAATGGAAAATTGCTAGGGAATTGATAGCAACAGCCGGCTAGGCAAAGCTGCAGCCAAGCAAAATAGAAAAGAAATGGACTTGGATAAAGGCTAAAGATTTTTCAGCTTCCATCTGTACAGTTAGCAATGTGCAAGACAAAGCCAAGATGTAAGTGAAATTCATTTTTCATTATTTCTAAAATTGATCATATTTGAATTCAAATATTTAAATATTTGGATTTTGATTATTTTGTATGTCCAAAGACACACCTGCTACTTTAGAAAAACAGAGACACACTGATACAGATTCATCAGAAGGGTGATAGAAAATTCCCAAATGTACATCTTAGGGCAAGGTGGTAAGTTTTTAATCTCACTAAGCACTATGATGTTGAATGCTTTCTACATGTAAGATGTGTCCCATGAAATTACCAGGCTTAAGTAGGTTTTACTAGTCTGCACCAGTAAAATAGGTGAATAATAGAGTTAATTTTAATCAAAACACAAATGTTATAATTTAACAAATCCAAGCCCCATAATATTTATAAGTCTCTAGATAGACACATAAAATATCTAGTATGTGAAGAATTCACAAGACAATGTGGGAATGATTCAACAATGAAAAATCAGTGCATGGTTGAGAGAAGTAAGCTTTATATCCGTAGTTGTCATCTACAATCAGTGATAAATTATGACTGGCTCCAGCAAATTCAACTTTCAAGTAATAAGAAGTGACAAGGGCTACAAAACCTGTCTATATACAGACCACCAACTTCTCTGTATTATCTCTAATGAGCAACCAAAGCATCACTAAGAATCAAACATTCTTTTAATTTTGCTGTAAGTAAATGCCAAAAATCAGTAATTATGAAAATAACAGATTCTTTTAACATAACTTCAAGATTATTAAGGTAGTTGCTAGTATTTTACAGATAAAAAATGGAAACAAATTCAGTAAACTATAGAAAAGACAATGGGTACAATCAAATAACAGTAAGCCAGAATTTTTAAGCTATACATTCCTTGAAGAAAACATTATGCCTACCTCAAATAAAGCATTAAATCAAACATATGCTTGAGCATGAACCAGGTTTATGTTTCATGAGTGCTGTGTAGCTGAGTTTATTAATAACAGAACTATTGATTTTGTACTCTACTTAGCTATCCCAAAGATATTTTCTATTACTGCACCTCCTTTTCTCATCCTCCTACTTAATTCTCTGCTTCTGTCTTTTGGTTGTGTAAACCAAAAAGTTATTTGCAATGTGGGTCACTGTGGACTAAGTACATCTTATTAAAACATTCATGTTCTTTACAAAGTTTGTGCAGATGGTTAAAAAATCCTCCCCATCTGAAAATACATTTCCTGGGATTACTGGTAAAGAAAAGAAATTGAGCACGCATATGTATTCAAGGAGAAGACTGATTTCAAAGTAGCCACACAAGCTTTTTAAAGGGCATGGATTCTATAATGCCTTAAGAAAGATGCTCTTTTGTGCTAACTTACTACAAATTTTTCATAAAAGTTCTATTGTATGTACCTCTGAATTAATCTCAGAATTTCTAATCAATGAAGACGACTGGCTGGGAAGACATCTCTTGTTCAATATACTAGGATATGCTAGGTTGGAAAAGGCTGGCCTTTTGGTGATTGTTTCCCACTATATCGGCTTACTTATTTCCTAATTACCCCAACCATCCTTATTATTTCTGTTAGTTTTCCTTTTAAAACCTTTGTCACTTTCCATGCCTTTCACAGCTTTCTACTTCTTCGATTGAATTTTCCCTCCTGTCCATACTTTTTCCTACGCTTTCCTCCTCTTTTCAACATTAAACACCTTTTCTAATATTTTACTCAAAAATTAAGAGGTTCTCATTTTTCCCCAGGCTTTATGTACGTTTTCCCACACTGCAATATGAGTGCATACTTCTGCATACTTAGGCTCCTGTTTGTCAGAACTCCGCTAGTGACAATTTCTTGAGCAGTTGAAGAGTATGAATAATACTGTTCTCTAAATGACTACTCAAATTTACTAAGTGGAAGAACAGAGATCATTTTCTGATAAGTATAGAAATGTGTAGAAGAATCCATGAAATCACTACTTATGATTTCTACAATATATGGAAAACAATATATTGCATGAAAGCTAATAAATTAATATAACATATGCCAACCTTAATCAACCTATGCTAGCTTTTCCCAACCAATGCCCTACAAGCATTTCTGAAGGCATGCGTATTTGCATTATTTATTAAAAAAAGATCCCTGACAGCTGTTTGTTTTCTTAAGAAAACTCTTTTTCTTACAGATAATTCCTGAAAAGGAAAAAGAGCTTACCTTCTTTTTATACCAACCTATATCATTTTTATCTTCTGCTGTACCAGAATGACTGATTCATATAATTATCATTCGGCTACTTAGTGTTAAGGGTCCTTATTAAAGTGTATAATTACCTTTCTCAGAACTGTTTTAAAGGATGTTTGGAAATATTAGTGTTAAATAAGCTAAGAATTGTACAGATACTGTTTTGAAATTGTGACTTCGAGGTCTGTTGGGCTACAATTCCCTTGATCCACAATAATTTGCCTACACTCTTCTTTTTAAACGTGTTACAAAACATTATGAAAGGTTTTATGTTTTCAAAAGATCATTTTAATGAGGAGGTGGTCTTTAGAGAAGAAAAATAATTTCAAAACAACAACTTTTAAATATATATTAGAAATAAGCAAGTATGAAGTAAATTTAAGATAGGAAAATTTACCTCAGAAATACACAGCATTCTTATATCTAATAGCAACAAACTATAGTTTACTGAAGAAAGAAGATGCAATCCAAAAACAATAGTGGGCAGGTAATGTCACACAAAATGAGCAAAGCTCCATCTTGCATGATTCCCACAATTACATTTCTTGCTTATAAAATGGCAAGAAATTTTCAATACTATCAGAAAAACTGGTTCCCCTTTTGTATTTACTGGCAAAAAAGCAATAGTCTTAAACAGGTAAAAGGTAAAGGTTTCCTGGTCCACTTCTTATCTAAGGAAACCAGTGTTGCCCAAAGACATTTCTGTGGTCCTGTGGCCAGCATGTCTATATGCCAAGGTGCACAGAACACTATTACCATTCCGCCAGTGGTACCTATTTATCTACTTGCATTTACATGCTTTCAAACTGCTAGGTAGGCAGGAGCTGGGTCAGTAATAGGAGTTCACCTGGTCAGACGGATCAGACCATCAGCTTTTCAGCTGAAAAGATCAGCTTCTTTAACCTCTGAGCCATCGCACCGTTTCTCTTCAGCAGGTAACATGGTGCAACTTATTTCTGAGTATACATCTACATTAATGTATGTATCAATGCACTTGAGGGGAGTAATATGTGTAAAACAGTATTCTAAGTATATAGGATCAATAAAAACCCTATATCTTCTCTTAATAAATCTGCAGCAACATGTTGTTCATTTTTTATGGTATGCAGCAGTCTTTCAAGATCCAATAGTTACTGATTCATTATAGTATTGCAAAGAGTTTCAAAATAATGAACTGGGAAATATCTTAAGCACTGTTAAAATGATACAAGTACACTCAAGAAAATAAGAAATAAATAAACCATGAACATAATAGTTGCCACATGGCAATTCACACATTTTCAGCTTGCAATCACTTTGATTTGTGGTAAGGATAACTATTATCTCCAGAAAAAAGCTACATCATGTCTTTGCACTATTTTATAGTATGATAAGGCCAGTAGTCTCAATGTCTGAGTGTTATGCCCAATGTTGCAACAATTCAAGAAAGACAATGACTTGAGTAATACATGAAATACCACAGAAAAAAGGCAACTATTAATTTTTTTCTACTCATACACTAAAAGAAAATATGAATAAAAAAACCTCTATGCAAGAAACCTGGTTAGAACTAAAATATCTGCAAATGTTTCGTAAGATATTTACTGTAATGTTGGCCATAGTGTTTCATGAATTAACCCCTTTCATATAGGTTGATATAATAAGCTTTATCTGGGGCTGCCCTAACAGTCAGTTGCACAATCAACTTGTTTCTGGACATAATTCAATATGCTGCTCTGTACCTACACATTCCTAAATGAGTTGGGGCCATATTTGAAAGATCACCTCCCTCAAAGTGAACCTCCTTAGAGATCAGTCTCAAGAAGTTCTATATTTCCTATCACTAGAAAGTTCACATTGATAGAAGCACAATATAGGAACTTTCTGCAGCAGCAATTGTAAATTTACATTTTTTTCTTTCCTAGGTTAGAATAGCCTGTTCTTCATTTACTTTTGGGAAGGTTATTCAAAAATATTTTGCTTCACTGGTCATTCAAATGGTTTTAAATGTTTTAGGTTTTCTCCCCTTAAATTTGCTATGATTCTTTAGAATGTGCAGATGGTTGTGTTTAAGGGAAAGATCCCAAATAAGAAACTCAGATATAATTTTATAAAGACCTTCCTTGCTATTGCCAGCAAAGTGTCTGAGAGTTAGTGCCTGAAGATTGTGTTTCAACTGAGATGCTTTCTCTCACTGAAGTTGTTCAGAAAAAGTAATACTCTTATTTTCTCAGCTACGTTGTTCTTAATTATGTATAATATTCATAAATATACTAAATCAAAGGATGTATGAAATTTGAATCCCACTAACAGTAGTGGAATTGGGAAAAAATAAAGTCCACATCTGTCCAAACTAGCCATTTTTTCTGCCAGATATAAACATTCAGAATTTTCACAGGGTTCTTACCTGGCTTGTTAACAAATAAGAATTTGTTTTAAACCAATTCTCTACCTACATACAATAAAACAAATTTACAGATGCACTGTATTCTGGTTTCTATTTTTGGCTGTTACCCCAGAAGAACATGAAAGTTGGCATCCAAGGGTGCTTTTCCAAAAGGTTAACTGGGCAAGAAACTCCAGCTGCCTTTTGGAAAACCACCTTTGGGACAACCATGACCTGGATGATTAAGAATTTCCATAGACATAAAAGAATCCCTCACTTTACAGAAAATCCATCCAACTTCCATCACATCTCAGTTCAGTCACTTCACCTTTTCCAAATATACTGCGTTACAGGACCCACCATTTCCAGCCAACACATGTAAAGGTACAAATAAAAGGCAGCGTTATCATTTTATATGAACAGTATTTCACTTCTTAAGAGTCAACCTGATGACAAGGATCGGTTGGATTTTTTAAAAAAAGTTTGCACGAGGAGGCAAGAAGGCAAATAAGTGTAATTATTCCTTCCTCAGCTTCAAGCCAACAAAAAATTGATCACCCCACATCAAAATTCAGAAACAATAGCTAACTATGCAATAAATGTGATATTTACTTTTCCTGTTTAATATTATTTGTTTTCACCATTTAAAACATAAATTTGAGTTCCATTTCTAATTTTCTCCATTTCTCTTACTCAAAATTAGCAATTCTGTCCTGGTACCAAATAGGAGAAAACTAGTCCACAAAAAGCAGCAGTGATTCTCTGTGGCTTTTGGCAGGCATTGTTGCCCGTCCTAACTGGACAAACCAGAAATTAAAGATGGGAACTTTAGCATGCCTAAAGGAATTTGGAGTACAAATTCCGAAGGTTCTGCTGCTAAAACAGAGGGCTCCAAAGTGGTAAAGGCAGCTCTGAAGTTCAAAGGTAGAGGTGGCTCTTTTGGAATGAGGGGCAGGCACTGCTACATGCTAAAAAGCTATTATCCATTTGGCCATAACATAATTACTTTTTAAAAATATATTTTGATCCCATCTTTCTCCCACCGTAAAATTCAAAACTGCTTCTGTAGATGGTCAGAAGAGGTCTCCAAACCCAACTGACCAGCCCAATATAATATCTATAGGGCTACTATATTATTAACATCTGCTTGAAAAGAAAACTGACAATTCTACCACTGCCATCTGTTAGAAATGAAAGAAAGACAACCACCCAAAGTTAACAACATGGTTCAATTGCAGGAAAATAACATTCCAAGCACCCCCCACGAAACAGACCCTTTCCTAAGGTAAAGGGTCTGTAGCCAACAGAAAGTAGGAATAACCAACGAGACAGCGGAGCGCCGAATGCCTCCGGGATGGAAGTCGCCCCCCACTGTCCAGGCGGCCTCTGATGTGCGAGGTTGGAAGATGGGAAACTGGGGCGGCTCCATGTGGGAGGTCGTCAAGGGGCGGGGGCTCAGGCAACACCGTTTTCGACTGTCGGAGGCGGCCACGCATGCAGCCCGGGGATGACTGTATGATGCGGGAGCTCCAAGCGGAGCGCTCGTGGCTGCTGGCGACGGGCAATTATAGTTTCAATAAAAATACACATCCTAGGGGGAGAAAAGGGGTGTTGTTGTCAAGGGTTAGGGTTAAAATTCCCACCCCAAGAAATTACGTTCAACTGTTTGCCATGCATAAGTTACGTGAAGAAACCACGCATCAACTTGATGCACTTTACATGTGCTATTAGGCTGTCCGCAACAGCACGGCAAGGACGGATGAACCCCTTCCCTTTTCTCTTAATATCCTTCTGCAGCCTCCTAAAATAGAAAATAAATGAAGTAAGTGTTTTGCGCAGCAACACTTCCCCACCGTTTCTTACTTGGGCCACGGCTAAGGCGGCTGAAGCATGTCCATGGAAATCCCACGCGGACACGGAACGTGGTTCTCTGTAGAAGCTGCTCCGATCGCACAAGGACCACCCCAAAGCGCTCCCCTATGCAGCATGCAAGTAACGTGGAGAGAAACGGGGGGGGGAATTAGAACAATACTTTTCAGCCTCCCCCTTTTTTTTTTTATCTCGAAAGCCCCATTCCAGCCACCCACCTCTGGAAATTAATGAAGCATTAAGCTACTGATCTGTTAAAAGCACATGGGCACTTTCAGAAGTACCTGGAATTGCTCAGGCGCAGCTTCGGGTCTTCTGAGGAAGTTACCACTTAAGTGGTCTCCAGCAAGACAGGAGTTAAAAATAGTTTTAAAAAAGAGAGAGAGAGAAAGAGAAAGATGAAAAGTAAAGACCTGGTGAGGCAGGAAAAACAATGGAGAGCGTCTTTTCTAATATTCTTTTTTAAAAAAAATCCGCTTCCCGTGAAAATAAGGAGACGCGCAGGAGAATCGATCCGAAGCGTTCACATGGTGACAGGAGAGAGTGAGCTTCCACGAGCGGAGCCCAGCAGCCGCGACTGGGGCCACACAGGTAGTGGCAGCAGCAGCAACTCCGAAGCTCTACCGCTACCCCGCGTTTGCATCTTCCTGCCAGCCGGGAGGGCAGACTACACCTTCAAGCGCTGAGGATCCCCTCCCCCTCTTTGGGGAAAGAGTGAAAGAGGCGCTGCTAAATTTTCTGGGGCTGATCAAAGCCTTGCAACGAACAGTCTCCCGAATGCAAGGCTCCGCGTTAGCTCTGCACGCCGCCGCCGCCTCTCCACGCAGTCCCAGTTTCTCTCTCTCCTCGGTTTCTGAGCTCGGTTTGAGACCAGCAGCAGGAGCAAAAGAGTTTCCCCCCACCTCGCCTCTACTTTTTTCTCCCCTTGGTTTCCCACGCTGGCTGAATGTGATTTGACCCCGTTTCAAAAAAGTTTGACATAGTGCTTCAACATTTCCGCATTCCAGCCAGACTACAAAGGCAGCGGCCGCCTTCTTCTCTTTTCTGTCTCTGCTCTCTGTCTTCACACTCAATGAAATCCTTCATGAGCTCTCTGCCAAAAGCAGCCGCATACCGCAAGGGTCGCATCGGCGAGCACGGCGCAAGGAACAGGCGCCCGGGGGCCGCAAGACAACGCAGGGTGCTCGGCGAGGCGCGGGAAGGACAACCCAACATGGGGAGGAGCGCCGGCTGCATCACAGCGCTCTCTTGGGAGGCTTCCGTGCGAGGCGCTGTATAAATCTCAAGCAAAAACTCAAGTAATGATGTGAACGAACGTCTTGTTCATGACGCCTATGAATAAGAATAATATAGTCGCGGAACAGCTTTAGTCCGACTTTCCTGTGCAAATCTCATCACGCATTGGGCAGCCTTAGGCAAGCGTATTTCCAGTCCTTTCATCCGCATTAGATTTAGGAATATTATTTAATTTGTTTCAACAAAACACATAATCTACCCCACGAATGAGCCTCCGGGACTCTTTCATATTGCAGTTAGATTGGCTAAATAAGATATTCACGAGGCTGATTAAAGAAAAACATCCATAAATATCAGCAAAATTGCTAGGATGCAGAATGGAGGATAGAAAAAATGTAGTAGGAAACATTTAAAAAGTAAT
>JANHGC010009919.1:0-14529 GCA_027560395.1 Boaedon fuliginosus | reverse complement strand
ACAAATGATCATTGATATGAAAAACTTTATTATATGAGATGCTACAGAGATAATACCAGTTAGAGCAGACAATATGGGACTAAGTAAATAAAAAAAATAGGTCTGAGTAAAAACCCTAATGCTGCCGAACTCTATAAGTCTATAAACTGCCTAAATGAGTGAATACCTAGGAATCAGAATTAAGCAATGTGGGGGTGGGGGGAACAGACATTTAATAAGAAATATATTTCTTGAATATAGCATTGTATGACTGCATAAAAGATGACTGGTGAAAAATCCAGTGTTACTCATTCTATGAAATTTCTTGATATATTGGTATATAGCAGTTTCTTCTCTGTATATATTCATTCAATTTGGAGAATCATATAGATACGATTCAAAGTAGGAAGGAGAGTAAAGGGAAGTAGGAGAAGAGAAGGGAAAGAGAAGGAAGGGAAGGGAGAGCAAAAGTAAGTAAGTAAAAGTCTTCTCAGGTAATATTGAAGATTGCTTTTCAATAATACATGTGTTTGTTAATCATTGCATACAGGGATTAAAAGGTGCTCCGTCTTGAACTATAAGTAATCCTTGAATTATGACCAACATTTCTATTGTTAAGCGAGAGAGTTATTAAATTAATTTTGCACTTTCTTGGGCAAAACTTAAGTGAATTTTGCCCTTTCTTGACACAGTTGTTAAGTGAATCCCTGCAGTTGTTAAGTTAATAACACAATTGTGAAGTCAATCTGGCTTCCACATTGATTTTACTTGCCAGAAGGTCGCAAAAGGTGATCACATGACCTCAGGACAATGCAACCATCATAAATATGAGTCAGTTGCCAAGCATCTGAATATGGATCATGTGACTATGGGGATGCTGCAACGGTTGTAAATGTGAAAAATGGTCATAAATCACTTTTTTAAAGTGCTGTTGTAACTTTGAATGGTCTCTAAATGAACTGTTGTAAATTGAGGATTACCTGTAGAAGGATTCATGCTAATGCATAGAAGAGAAAAGCTTATTTGTTTAAATCTGCCATTATTTTTTTTATAAATAACCCAAAGTGGCTAACACACACAATAGTCCTTCTTCCTCTTATATTCCCTGTGAGGTATTGGGTGAATGAGATTGACTGACCACAGCTGGCTTTCATACCCAAGATGACTCCTGGCTTTTAGCCTGATGCCCTATGCTGTTAACACATACTGGAAACATTAATGAACCTTTTATGTTTTGTATTAATCTTTCTGCCCTGTTTCTTTCATTCAGTTTACCCTTGACTATACCTAAACATTTGTTTGTTTGTTTTATTTCTCAACAGAAAAGGCACAAAGCTGACAGTACAGTGAACAGAAAGAAAACAATAGGTAAGACCTTTTAAGTTTCTCTCATGCAAATTATACAGTAGGAAGGGTTATAGCCTCCTTTGAGGAATAGTTATATTTGGTTTTATTAATGTTTGGTTTATAGCTAACTGCAAATAATGGGATCCTCAAGTTTAAGAATCGGGAGAAAGCTCCCAATACTATAAATGGGAATAGCTTGCACGGAGAGTTGTATCTCTTGGCTTCTTACTGTGAACGTTAAGGTCTGCTAATTTTCATTAGGTGACTTTTATTATAAATTATGCAAGTATTTGTAATAGCATGCTTTAATTTGTTTTAATAATGTTTTGCCTTTGCCCTGTAGCTTTGTTCTTCTGAATTGCTTGCTGTATCTTTTAGGGTAACAGCTACAGTAATTCAGTTCTAAATAAATGAATGTGAGAAACAATTTAGCGCTAGTCCGTGATTAATACCACTGGTTTCATAATTTAATATTGTACCCTTCTGCCTAATATATGTGGGTAGAAATAACATCAATTGGGTTGAAGCATTTAATGACAATAGGACACTGTGCTTATCTGGAAATTATCGCTGAATTTAATGACTAAGATGGGTTTTATTGAGTTTCAAAGAAAGATGAAATACAAAGTAATGAAAACAGAAAAGATTAAAAAAGGAAGGGGAGATCAAAGGAGGAAGAAGTTAAAAAGTAACAAAAATAAAAGAGAGAATACAAAGGAAAATTGACTTCTGACTTTCTTCACTACACATACAAATACATACAAACCGCCTATCCTAAGATTAAACATAAATCTTAAAAATGTACAATATATGTGTTTTGTAATACACAATATTTCTACAATCTTAACAAATTTAATGATCAAAACCCAAAAACTTCATTTTTATCTTTCTCAAGCAAGAAGTCCAAAAGTGGTCTTCATATAGTAAGAAAGCTAGGTAAACTCCTATCTTTTATCAAAGTAGTCCATTTTGCCATCGGTTCTAGTTCCAATAATTTCACTATTCACTCTTCATTTGTGGGAATCTGCGTATTGAATTTAATGACATCGAATGCCAGTTTGTAAGTAATTTCAGTATATTCAGATCAATGCTCTTAAGTGGCTTTTAACATGGCAATCCATATCTAAGAGAGCAGTAATAATTACAATATTGTTGCAGGCTGCAATTTTTAAATTAAGATACTCAACATTAACAATGATGGTTTGAAAATACAAAAATTGGTCCACTCACAAACTACAGTCTCAATTTGTAAGGAGAAACTGAGCAGCATTTTTTAAAGTTCAAATTAACCTCAGAAAAGGGCACAATACATTAGCTACTTCACCAATAATGGAATAACAAAGACTGTTTTCTGACTCATAGGCAGCTCTTGATTCTGCCAATCAAAAATCAATATGCAGCAATGCCATTTTTTTTGCCTTAATGCATGCTTTGTGGAAAGAAAGAAAACAAAAGGGAAACAGTTATGGTAAAACACAAGAGGAAAATCTTTCATAAAATTTGGTGAAGGAGCTTTGATTGCCAATGAAAAATTTATCCAGAAGTACTCTTAAGAATGCTGCCTTGTCCTTCACTGCCAGCTCAAGGAAGAAAAGACAGCCCTGGAAATGGGTCTGTTGGTAGCATATGGCAAAGTTCCTGAGTTCACAATGGGTAAGCCTGGAGTTCTGATTATAAGCAATCCATATAAACTTAACTAAACCTTCTCAAACATTAGGAAGGCATCACTGAATTGCCCATAAAATAGAAAACACTATGATAGATGAATGAAGAAACTTTTCAGGTCCTTTTGAGGATTTGGAAGAGAATCAAGTTAGGGCTCAATTAACCTTCACCCTCTACCCTGGTCCTTCTGAGTTCTTGTCATATATGTTAACTTTTAATTTTAAAGGAGAAAAAAAATTACATTTTTCTTTCCTTTCCCCAGTTTTAAGAGATGGAACGTGGGAGGATATCATGTGGAAAGAGGTAAGAACTATTTTTAAGATGTTCTGGGAATTTGCAAATCTTTGATGGGATGATAAGGGATGTTGATCTTCTTGGGTATACTTACAGCTGGACACTGTGAATCTTATTTGAATATTTTTTCCATTGTGCATTCATTACCATTGTCAGTCTCAAGAAAAGCTTATTTGTATAAATGTATATCTCTTTGAATAACGTAGATGTACAGTATATAGCTCCTTGTCTGTGGCAGTATGGAGAAGATGACATCAAGCTTCTAAATGGCATCTATTCTTTCTTTCTGATTACTTCAGAATCTCTTGTACAATCAGTGATTTTATTCTCTGAGTAGGGAAGATAATGCTATCTATAAACAAAAGGAGGCGTTGGAAATTCATACAATTTTAGAACAATATTGTGTCCCCTTGCCCAAAATCTGTATTCACTTAGCTGAAATTAAATTAATAGAACTGGGATTAAGGAAAGGAAAGGAAGAGGAAAGGAAGACCTCTAAAATAGGTCACATAGGGCTGGGTTACATGCACTGGACATAAAGTGTTGGCACAGGGAGGAAGAAAACAAAATGAGGAATGGAATTACAGATCCTGGAATAGGCCATGATTGTCTGGCTATAATTGGGCATATGAGTGCATCAAAGTACATTTTGATGCAGATCAGATTTATAGGCTTTAAATCTTCATTCTGGTAAGCAATTAATAATGCATGTCTTAAATCTTTTGAGGAAGAGAGCCAGTAAACCAATTCGTGAAATTAACTGTATAAGGTAACACCAAGAAAATACGTCTCCTGAAAGAGAGGGAACGATAATACGAGACAATCTTTCCTTTTAGCTCTTGGACCATTCTAAGTTTTGAATCCAGAAAGGAAGGGAATTTAAAACAGGCCAGGAAAGGCACATTTGTTTTTAGTTGGGAAAATCATGCCGTTGTGGTTGTCATTGTAGAAAGAGATTGGTAAAGATCACTATAAATAAAATTCAACAAAAGCAATACTTGATGTACCTTAGATAACTAAGGAAAAAAATAGCAACACCCACAGAAGGTTTAATTTTGAAGGTGTAAAATGATCTTCTATAGTTTAATTATATATATATATATAATTCAATGAGATTATTGTTTCCAAGTGAAATCTGTATATAGCTATGCTGTTCAAATTAGTATACTAATTAGTATACTGTGTAAACCAGGGTTTATGCTAACTAAACCTATTCAGGATTGCAGCTTGATGGACTGAGGTTTGTTGTAACTGGCAAGTGTGGAACACAATTATGCTCTTCTAAACATGCAACCATGGAGATGCAAGGAGTCAGATCACCAAGAAAGGGTTGATAGAGGTAATCCAGAATTCAGGAGATGCTGCCAGAAAAACTAAAGCTCAAAATCTTTAGCAGAAGATGTCAGGAACAATAAAAAAAGTGCTTCTTCATATATCTTCTAATAAAAGGAGAGGGGGAGAAACAATATACCATATAAACCAGGGACCCCCAACCTCTGATCGCCAGACTGGTAGTGGTCTGCAGCCTGCCAGGAATCGGGCCAGGTAAGCGAGTGAAGCTCCATCCTCGGTATCGAGGCACCATGTGAAACCACGTGGCTCCTGGTCTGTGGAAAACTGCCCTCCATAGAACAGGTCCTTGATATACCATATTTTTCGTAGTATAAGACGCACTTTTTTCCTCCCTATAAGAGGGTGAAAATCTGGGTGCATCTTATACTCCAAATGTTGAGTATAGGAGGCCGAAAATGTGAGCTACAGAGGCCTCAGGAGGCCAAAAACCAAGCCATTTTTGCTTGTTTTTTTTTCCCTCCTGGGGCATCTGCATGCCCTGGGAATTCCCTCCCCCTCCCCTAGAAGCAATTTAGAGGCCAAAAATGGCTTGTTTTTTGGCCAAAAACGGCCATTTTTGTCCATTTTTTTTGCCTCTGGGTGCAGTGGGGGAGTGAATAGCAGGGCATGCAGATGCCCCAGGAGGCAAAAAAGGGGACGAAAACGGGTCGTTTTGAGGCAAAAACGAGCCCTTTTTAACCCAAACCGGGGCATTTTCACTCTTTTCTTTTTGGCTTCCTGGGTCATCTGTATACCCTGCTATTCACTCCCCCCTGCCCCCAGAGGCAAAAAAACAGACAAAAATGGCCATTTTTGGCCAAAAAATGAGCCTTTTTGGCCTCTAGATTGCTTCTGAGGGAGGGGGAGTGAGTTCCCAGGGCATGCAGACGCCCCAGGAGGAAAAAAAATGAATGAAAACGGCCCCGTTTTTGGCCTCCTGAGGCCTTGCATTTTCAGCCTCCTATACTCAACATTCGGAGTATAAGACACATCCAGATTTTCATCCTCTTTTAGGGAGGAAAAAGGTGCGTCTTATACTCTGAAAAATACGGTACTCTTGTACACATTGATAGCAAAGTGATCATTTTCTCTCCAATATCTTTTCTTTGTTGGGAGAGAGAAACAAGCAACTGATTTCTCTGACCCTCCCCGCTTCGCAGAGACTGGAGGAGACAGATTTCAAGAAAGTAACCTGTGTAGCATGTCCAAAACTCCCAACTTGTACTTTTTGGATTTATTTATTTATTTAGATTTATACCTCGCCTCTCTTCCCCAGTCAGGGGGAACTTGAAGGGTAGCCCCATGTAGAGTGCATTGCAGTAATCCAAGCGAAGTGTGACCAAGGCTTTGGCAAGGCTTCAATCTGTGCAAAGCCCACCTAGGCAAACCTGCTTCTTGAGGAGGAGCCATGATTCTAGGAGGACCCCCCCCCAATTCAGTCCAGGGGAGTATAACCCCACCCAGAGTCAAAGATGACATATCAATAGGGCTGGGGGAGAGTTTGAAAGACCCAGAGGCACTTCAACTGGTTGAGCAGAAACCAATCCTCCCCATCCAGACCTTTAATTTTTCAGGATCAACCAACTCCTGAAAGCATTTCCCAGAGAATTAGGCTCAGTCACTTCCAAAGATCCTGCCCAGCCAGACCAAGAATGTTGCGCCCCCATCAAGCATTCTCAAACACTACCTGGTGTGGTGGCAGGCACACCTTTCAACCAAGCCCCACTGGCCCACCTACCTCGGATGTGCGCATAGGCTGCAATGCTGCTACTCAGGAGTTCCATTTCCCCTTCGCTGTCTGCTTCCATGGCAGAGGCCTTTGTGGTACCTGGAAAGGGGAGGATGGAGTTTCAGGAGTGAGGAAGGTTTGCATCATCCTGGACCGTGCATCATCCTTCATCTGGGTAGCTGGTTTGTCTTGACTATTTATTAATTAGAAATTAAAATGTAATCTGCTCATGGGAGCTTAGAGGTCTTTCATTTGATCCCCAATGGCATGAGCTGTGAGGTAGGCTGGGGTGAGAAAGGGTGAGTGACTCAAAGTCACCCAGGAGTCTCCATTGCTGAAAGTAGGTTGGAGTTGAGTGCAATGTTTTACAGGTACTTAAGATCTGGAGTTAATGTTTTACCTCCTGATCATGGGATACATATCAGCTGAATCCTGAATGCTGACATGCTCGCCAGCCTCAAAGGGCCCCCAGGGACCCTCAGCCACATATTTGCAAATCAGTCTCAAATCAGGCATTCAGCATAAGTGGCATTGTTTTTGGTAGAGTACAGTATTTGCTTGTGTGTCACAAAAGGGACAGACTAGGGATGTTATTATTCTTGCAAGGCTGAATGCATGCTCTGGCACGGGATGGGCAGCTAGGGCCCCTTTGCAACCAAGCTGGCTCAGGAATTCTGGGAACTGAATTCTACCCCTGCTCTGGTGCCTCGAAGGAGAACAGAAGCTTTTTTCACTTCACACAAGTGATGTCACAGTGGCTCTTTCACATCTGCCTGCCTCGGAGGTGGAAAATGTGGTGGCAGGATGGGCTGGATCCCAACTCTAGTGCAGAAGTCAGACCAATAAGAGACCCGCACGTAGCACTCAGAAGGAAGCAAGTTAAATCAAAGGGGCTTTGAAGCCAGGATGGCAGCAAAACAGGGTCCTTTTAACCAGCAGGCAGAGCCTGGCTCCCCCTACCCTTCCCCCACCCCACCCCGGCCCCACCGAGCCGTCATGGGAGTCCTGGCAGAGGCTGCCAAATCCTGTGACAGTCGCCCAGCCCAACCTCAGGCAGGCCAAGAGTAAATCGGAGCCAGCAGCCAAACAGGGCAGGAAGTGATTTCTCTGCTTTAGCTCCCTTTACGGGCCAACCGTAAAATGTTTTCTGAGCTGCAGAATGGAGCAGGCAAGGGAGGAAGGAAACCGCTGGGAGCTTCCTGGCTGGAGAGGAATCCGAAATGGCGCCTCCCCTCCTCAAAGCTGACCCAGTCGCTCTTTTGTGGGTCTCCCATGATGTCCAAAACCAGAGGCTTTCCCCTTTCTTTTATATCCCACGTCTCCGAGGTTTCCCGCCACTGTCCAGGAATGGCTCCATCTCAGGGGAGGAACAAGTCACTGGATGTCGAGGCTTCGGTTTCTGCTCCGACCCACGGCAGCCCCAGGCCGGCTCTCTTGGCTGCACGTCAAGGATGCTTACAGAACAACTTCCAAGATTTCCCACTTCCACTGAGAAGTATGCCCCCCGCTTCCTGCTCCTTGGGGGGAACAAATGTTGCTGCAATGACCACTGCACCAGGGGCATCGGGACCTGGTTCAAAACCTTTTCTCCATCCTTCCACTTCAGAGAAGAGGACAAGAAAGGAAAAACGCTACAAGTTCAGTTTGGGGAGGATGGACTTGTAGAAGATGGTACAGGTATAGATTGAAATGGAATAGGTTCTCCTGCTTCAGGAACGGGATGGACTAGACCTCCTAGGTCCCTTCCAGCTCTATTTTATTCTAAGATGGACTGTAGCCCAGAAGATCTGTGGATCTATGCTACAGGTGATGGGGGGGGGGCTTCAACCGCCTCTGTCAGGGCTGGAGATGCAAACGTAGGAGACCTTCATAGAAGGATGGGTGCCCTGCAAGAGAAAGAGAGCGCCTGGACTCTTAGGACACTCGGTGGAAACCAATGCTTAGGAAGAGGACTGACTAACAAAGGTTGTGGCTGTTATCTTCACAATGATGCTGATAGGAAAAGTATCTGATAGGTGTAACAAGTTCGGCAGGATGATTCCAGAGATTAGAATTAAGCAAAGGAGCAGCATAACTTGGTCAAAAGAGAACACAAACAATAAAAGGAGGAGAGATTGTACTTTATATTATAATCACATGGGGCTGCCCATGAAGAGTACTCAGAGACTTCAACTGGTGCAAAATACGGCCACGCGAGTGATTGAGGGTGTACAACCCACATAACACTGATCCTCTAGGAGCTGCATTGGCTGCCAGCGGTCTTCCGGGTGCAATTCAAGGTGATAGTAACAACTTTTAAAGCCCTACATGGCTTGGGGTACCTTCGAGAACGCCTTCTGCTACCTTATGCCTCCCAGCATCCAGTTAGATCCCACAGAGTTGGTCTGCTACAGGTCCCATCAGCCAAACAATGTCCCCGTGCTAAAGCCTTCTCTGTGGCAGCACCGACCCTCTGGAACCAGCTCCCTGTGGAGATCAGGACCACCTCCACCTTGTTGGCCTTCTGCAAGGCTACGAAGACCTGGCTTTGTCGGATGGCCTGGAAATGATGTGCCCCCCTCTTCTGGATGTATGACTGCTGTTTAGATATTTTTTACTTTGTATATTGTATATTTTAACCATTGTTAGCCGCCTCGAGTTCCCCTTGAGGGTGAGGCGGGGTATAAATCCAATAAATTAAATTAAATTAAATTAAATAAATATTCACACCTCCAGAAATCCAAGGGATGCCTCAGTCAGTGGAAGAATTAGTAAAAAATTAAATGGCACAGATAGTAAAAAAAATGTGAATGATGCCTTTCAAAAGCTGAATGTAGATCTGTCAAAGAAGTAGAAGGCGTAACAATGAGAGACAAACTCTGCAACATAATCCTTCCAGAAAATTCCTGACTTAACTCCCTGACAACTCCATCCTTCAGAGGGCGGAGGAAGGCCAAGGGGATCAGCTGTCCTTCAGCTGACATTAAGCAATGGAGAAGAGTTAGGAGCTGGTGGAAACAGCAGGGATACTCATTCTAAAAGAAAAATAGCTGAGTGTAGTCAAACTTCCTATACTTTGGACTTCCAGTTTTAATGAACTCAAAGCAATTATAAGCAGAAAGAAGAAGGGGATGGGAAAATGAGTACAAAAGTTCCTAAAAGGGCCATACAGTATTAAAAACACAATTGCAAACTACTCCAGCAAGGGGAAAAAGTAGAGCACACCATTGGTGGCCCAAGCAGCTCAGTGAAGATCTGAAACAGCAACAACTTCTACAGCAACTAGAAAGAGGGATGGATCACCAAAGGCGTCCAAGCAAGCGAGATCCAATATAAGGGAATTGTTGCAGCCTCTGCTCAGGCAAGATGGCCAAATGCTATCTGCTAACACTGTAAGGAGAGCCAGGTGGTGCAGTGGTTAAGCACCAGGCTGGAAACCAGAGTCCTAACATTAGCCATGGAGTCCGCTGGGTGACCCTGGGCCAGTCACTCTCTCTCAGTCCTGGGATGAAGAAGGCCAAGGCAAGCCACTCCTGAAAAGCTTTGTCAAGAAAACTGTAGAGATTAGTCCAGGTAATCAACACTGACTCAAAAGCAACTCCCTCACCCCAAAAGCCCCCAGTCTCCCTTGTCAAACTGATCAATATTAACAGAGACATAGACATTATTAGGTAACAGTTATCAAATGCAAAAGTATTGAACAGAGATACTTGGCTTGGAAACAATACTTGGGAAAAATTGGGGAAATGGTTTATACGGGAGAGATCCAGTATTATGTCCAATTGTAGACTTTACACTTTCAGACAAATTCAAGATAATTGGGAACCAGATTTTCAAGAAACTGGAAAGTTACATTCTGTGAAAAAAAAAAACCCGAAGGAACTAGGAAGGTTTAGTGCAGAAGAGATAGCATATAAATATTTGAAAATGATGCAACACAGAAGCATAAAGGTTGTCCTCAATTTTTCAAAAATAACAAAGTTTCGGTACAGAAACCCTGTATCAGCGGAAGGGTTTCTTAATAGGGAATGGAGGGTAAAAGGAGGGGCTCCCCTTTCCTGCCTGTGTAGTGATGAGCCAGGCGGCATCTCTGTGGGAAGTCTGAGAGGGGCTCCTACGGAAACTGGGAAGCTGGGACGGACCGGAGGGTCCCCCCAACTCCAGGCGTTCTGGGGGCTTCTTTGCTGCTGTGGAGCCAGCCGGGCAGTTCTTGCGAGGGGCAGGTCCTCCTCGGTTTCACTAGGCGGCATCGCTCAGGTGGCAACGCCGGTCAGAGGGCACCAAAGGCGCATCAGGCCAAAGAGGAGAAGCCAGAGGCTGCCCGCAGGTAAGTGGGCAGAGGAGAGGCATTTGGGGGCTTCCTCTCACTGGGCCCAAGGCTGGCGCTTTCCATCCCTCCGCTCTGCTCCACCTCCAGGCCACTTTCCTCCGGAGCGCTGCAAAAGACACCCAATACAAAGTCCCTCCCGAAAGGGGGACCGGAGGTTGTTAAGGAAGCAGCTTTAAAGGGGTCCCGGGGGGCCCAGCGGTGCCACCGCCTCCCGCCCAACGGCGGAGCGAAGCTTCTCGTGCGCCCCGAGGCTGCTGGGCCTCGGCTAGGACCGGCTGGGGGCCAGTCGGGGCAGGAAACGCGGGGGCGGGGAGCCAAAGCTCGGAGGCCGGAGCTGCAGACGCGGCAAGGCTTGGAAGAACATGGCGAGCCCCCGCCCGCCCGCCCACACGCCTCGCCTCAACGCCGCGAAGGGGGCAGCGAGCGGCACGGAGTCCCCCGCCCGCCTCGGTTCCTTGGCCGGACAACCGCGGCCGGCCGCGCCCAGTCCGGGCGGCGGGGGCTGGTGGCCCGCCAGGTGACGCCCCCTCCTTGCCATTCTCGGGCGGCCTGCGGGGACGCGGACCCCCAACCGCCGCCTTCGCTGGTTCGGGGGAGCAGCAGGTCCGGGCAACGGGAGCAAAGGCGGCGGCGGCCGGGACCTTCCCTTCCTCCAGAGCGGCGCGGCTCCGGCTAAAGGGGCGCCGTTTGGGCCAGCGGGGAAGGCGAGCGAAGTTCAGGGCTCGCGCCGAGGGCTGCCCGGGAGCCGCCAGCCTCAGCCTGGCCTGGCTCGGCCGCCGCCCCCGCCACACACGGTGCCCACCCACGAACCGCCGCGGCCCGAAACCGAAGCCTCGCGCGGGCTGCCGGGCCCATCCGGAAAGCGCGGTCGTCGAGGGAGACCTCCTCGCCACGTCCGCCGCCGGGGGAGCCGAGGCGGGGAAGCGGCGGCGGCGGCGGCGGCGGCTCCTCGAAGGCGCGTCCAGCTTCGGCAGCGCCGCCAGGAGCGCGAGCCGCGGCTTACCTGTTGCCTTCAAAGTTGCGGCCGCCGGCTCCTCATCGCGGCGGAGGCAGGCAGGGCCCGCGGGCGCATCCGGCGGAGCTGAGGAGCCGAGCGGCGCGAGTGGCGAGGGCGCGCCTTTCGGGGCCAGCCGGGGGGCGGGAAGCGAGCGGGGCAGGCGGGGCGGCCGGGGGAAGGGACGCTCCCGGCACCGCCCCAGAGCCCCTTTCAGCGGGATTCGCAGGACGGGAGCCCGTCCTTCCGCTGGGACGGCCTCCGGGGCGGTTGCCCGCGGCCCAGGGAACCGCCGTCCTGCCCCCCGAGAGAGACCAGCCCGCTCCGGCGGCCGCCCCTTCCTCGCACGCGCGGGCTGGGGAAGACTCGGGACCGCCGTCCGGCGAGCGGCTTCGGCTCAGGCGAGGCGGCCTCGGAGCCTGCCCCGTCTTCAGCCTGTCGGGAAGGGCGCAGCGCAGGGCGCGGCTCCGAGCGCCCCGAATGCTTTTCGTGCGGCCGCGGGGACTCCGTGCAGGCGGGGAGGCTTTGGCCTCCCTCCCGCCCCTCTCCCGTGAGAAAGCCGCCCTCGGCTGGGCAGAGGCGGCCGGATCCGGCGGCTTTTCAGGGGAGTCCCCTGGCTGTGTCCGAAACGTCAGAGCGGAGGTCTGCGGCGGCTCCAGCGAGCGGCCTTTCCCGGGCCTGCGGCGGGGAAGGCGCCTCGCAACCCCGGCCTGGAGCGCTGCCTCCTCCTGATGGGCAGCCGGGGCGGGGGAGGCGGCTGGCCAGGCTGAAGCAGGCCAAAGGGCCAACTGTGGCCTCCCAGGGCAGCTCCCTGGTTAATGATTCCCTCAAGGCCCGGATGGGAAGAGAGGCGCCGGTGCCTGCCTGGCATCTTGGCCCTTCAGCCGCACCCGGGCTCCCAAGGGGCCTCACGCAGCCACCCTCCCCCTGGCAGGGAAAGCCGCTTCCCGGAGGTTTGGGCAGGCCCAGCCCTGGCTCTCAGGCAGGGGGACATGGAAAGTGTACTCTGCTTTGGGGGAAGCTGTAGCTCCGCCATACGCCCTGCCCTGCGGGAAAGGCCAAAGAATGGCCCCGCCCTGCCTGCCTAATGGCACAGGTGGCCAGGAAGCTGCCCTCCCAGCTGGGACCCTGGGCAGAAGGGAAGTGCTGGCCCAGCTCTCTTCCAAGCAGCCACTGGAATGCGTTGGGCCAGCCTTTGGGTTGCCTGGGCCACACTGAGTGAAGAGCGATTGCCTCGGGCTGCCTCTAAAACAGGGTCCCCAACCTCCAATCCTGGAACTGGCACCAGGGCGTGGCATGCCAGCAACCGAGCTGTGCCAACAAGCGAAGCCCCATCCGCAGAATGCAGGCCGCACACAAAACCACAGCCTCTCTGGCCCGCCGAAAAACCTCTTTCCACAGAAGTGGTCCCTGGTGCCCAAAGGGTTGAGAGACACTGCTGTAAGATACACAGTGTAGTTAATGTATATAAATAACAAACTTCTTTTCTATTTTTTACTTTTTTGTGGGGCTATGTTGACCAGCTGACCAGTGCTGCATGCGGCCTGTGGGCTGCAGTTTGGACACACAGGCATGAGAGATCCTGGAAGTGGGAATCCCTGTAAAGCTGGCCGAGGGGGACACCAGATCATGCCATGAGTGGCCATACACAGAAAGACATTCCTGCTTTTCTTTCAGCGTGGGGAGGCAGAGGAAAGAGAAGAATGTAAAAGAGAATACATAGAAAGGAAGGGAGCCCACTCCTGCACTGCTTACCTGGGTATTAGGAGAAGGATCTAGGGGGCCCTTTGGGAGAGCCGGGAAGCCCAGAAACTCCCAGCTTGTCCCCCCCTCCGGTGTCCACCTCCTCCTGACTGCAAAGGGAGACGCAGGGGAGGCTCAGAGTTGGGGTCTGGTTTGCATTAAGGTTGCAGAGCAACAGGAAATAGTTTCTGGCTGGGGCCAGAGCTCCCCCTTCCTCTTAAATACAGGCTTGGTGAGGGGGTTGGTGGAGGAGGATTGGTTGGGAAGTTTGGTTGGGACATATGCCAGAGCACACATCAAGTCTGCTCCTAGCTAGAAGGGACAGTAGTAGCCTCTTCCTTAACAAAGTCAAAAGGCAAAGATTCTTTTATGCTTAAGTGCACGCAGATTTCAGACGGCCCACGGTGGGCAGAAAAGATAGCGAAAAGCAGTTGCTGTCCTGCTTAGATAATCCTTCAGAGGTCCAAGAAGCCGCTCCCTGGAATCTAGCTTTTGGAACTCGCTGCTATCTCATATTTTTCAGGGTCCAAGTCTTATGGTTTTCAGGTGCTCCCAGTCTCATGTTCTTGTTTTGGGACAGTCCTGTAAACAGTTCAATGGGGAAAAATACAATAGACGCTTTCAGCACAGAACAGATCCAGTTTGGTCTAGTGCAGGCGGGTCAAACTCAATTTCATTGAGGGCTGCATCAGGGTTGTGTTTGAACTCGGAGGGCGGCGGCCATGAGAGCGACATGATGGGACTCATGTCGGGGCACCTGTGGTGGCCAGATGCTAAGGCAGGACTTCCCTCAGACCTTCCCTCACTCTATAATCTTCCTTCCTTCCTTTTCTTTTTTTCCTTCTCTCTACATTCTTCCTTCCCCTCTTTCCTTCTTTTCCCTTCCTTGCTCTCTTCCCATCTTTCCTTCTGTTTCTTTGTTTTTCCTCTTTCCCCTTCTCCTTCCTTCTTCCATGCTCAAATGCAAAAGGGGAAACATAGTCGTTGAGCTCTTGTCATGGTCAGATCATTCCTTGAAAAAATTGGACTTCCAGACAACCACTCCCCGCTGCAGGGAGATGGGACCGACTAGGTGGTTCCGCCCCAGGCTTCTGATGGACCCAATTGGGTTTCAGAGGGAGCTTGGGGAGATTCCGG
>JANHGC010009913.1:8184-24308 GCA_027560395.1 Boaedon fuliginosus | reverse complement strand
GCCTCAGAAAAAGTTGGCAGTTAAATGCCTGGGGTGGGGGGGAGTGCTCAGCATTCTTTGGCCGTTTTGCATACCTTGCCCCTATTGGCTGGGGAACTGCAGGCCTAAGTTGAGCAGCTTGGTAGTTAAAGGGGGGGTGCAGTTTGGCACCAACATTTGGGGAGAAAGAACCCAAAAACGCATTTGTGACCTGACAGTGTTTGTCGCCAGAGGGTAAGGTATGTGTATGCCAAATTTGGGCTCGATTGGTGTTGGCATGGAAGATATAGATAGTGTGTGTGTGTACATTTTTCACCTATGTTTCTACTAGCGTTATGTGAAATGTAAACAGGTATCTGCCAGAAGAAAACAGTTGTTAAATAAAGCCATTTTAAAAATAGAAGCTTCACTTTTCCTGTAGTTTTCCAAATGTCAGGAAATACATAATATCACACACACAGCTGCTGCTGCTGGATACAGGCCAAGCAAATCACATGTACAGCTGCCCTACATGAGCAAAGCTAGGTGAAGTCAACAAGCATTCGCCATCATGTTTATGCAACTTCCGCCCATTGACCATATGCCATAGCTATATAAACCACGCAGTAGGCTATCCATGAATCGCTGGTAATACACATCAAGAGTTGTGTTTTAAAGCAATAAGAATCAAGCATTCAGGGATTCATGCTTTCTCCTTTACCAGGACAGATATTCAGGGAAAATGTTAAGATCAATCCTGTAGTTTAAAAGAGAACTTACAAGTTCTCTTAAAACTTAAAAATCCAAAATTTATAACAAAGAGAGAAGCAAGCTAGAACTAAGGAGAAATTTCCAAACAGTGAGAATAATAAACCAGTGGAACGGCTTGTCTTCAGAAGTTGTGGGTGCTCCACCACAGGAGGCTTTTAAGAAGAGACTAGACAACCATTTGTCTGGAGTGGTCTCTTGCTTGAGCAGGGGGGTGGACTAGAAGACCTCTAAGGCCCCTTCCAACTCTGTTGATCTTTCTGTTAAAAGTACACAGTACCACTTCAGGAATTTTAGGAGCATTGTATGGACATTCTCATAAAAAGAAGTTGCTCTTTGCCATCTCCTTTGGCTCCGCTCCCTGGAGACTTCCATACATCTCCAGCTTACCTCTGTCTTTTGTCTGTGCAGATGAGCACAGAAAATGAAAGAATCTAAAGATAAAAGAGTTTAATCAGGTGAGTTAGGGAATCTGACAGCCACCAAGGGAGATATCTATAGATTGGTACCCAGAGGTAGAACTTTGCCTATTCTAAAATAAAACCTAAAAATGAAATTGTATATAGATCAGATAAATGATTGCAACCTCTAGAAAAAAGGCATTTTGTAGAATTTCAGCTGCCGTTTTATATAGCAAATGTATAAAAATCTCTTAGATTTTTTCTTTAATAGGAGACAGTTATGTTTCTAATAATGATGGAAATTTCCCAATAAATATGGTCAGCAGAGACAGTGCAGTGGCAATTGGAAACATAAACAGAATAGCAGACAATATGGAGACACTAGTCCTGAGAAGCAAAAAAAACCCAACAACAACAAAAAAAAACACCAGAACTAAGAATAGCAAAAATTGAAGTAATGTTTAAGACATGTCAGAGACTAGATAACAAAACAAGCTTTGCTGTCACAGAAAGAAGAGAATGGAAACTACTGTGTCTTTATAAGAATTCATAAATCTAGAACTGAAGTCTAGCTGTGATTGGTTAATAATTTGACTACCTGGAACCAAAGTTGACAGCATAGATACAAATTTGTACTTTTATCAGCTTGCTAATATATGCTAAATCCACATTATTATACTCAGGTTGTATTAGATAGGACTGTGACTGAAAAATTCTATCTATGATATCATGATGAACGCACATAGAGGAATTAATATGCGTATAAAATAATCAATTTGATTATTTCTTGTGAAAGAGAGAGAATTAGTGAGGATTGATGAGAAGTTTTAAATGTGGAAAAAAATATTATTTGGTAATATTTGGAGTAGATTGGGGAGGGGGAATGGGCATGAAACAAAACAAAAGAAGGAAGAATGAAAGAATTACAGGAAGAAAAAGTACTCATCTATATCAAAAAGTAGAAGACTAAGGCAGAATTAATGGGAAGTGAGAGGATGTGGAAGCTTTTTGGAACAGAGTGAAAAAAAGAAGTATGTGAGAAGTATGAAATTAATAGGAAGTATGAAAAGTGTTGCATGGTAGAATGATGGTAAAATAAGCTACGTATGAGAAAAATACATTTGACAAAATGACTGCTTCAAAAAAAGGATGAGAGAAACAGAATGCATAATGTGGATATGGAGAAAATGTACTTATGAAGATTTGCAATAAAAGAGCAAGAAAAGTTCAAAATAGTGTCATGCCAAAATATAACAGTGGAAATTTAAAAAATAGTTTTGAAAGTTACTGAAAAGACTAAACAAGAGCGACCTGCAAGGTGAACAGAAATGAAAACAAAAGTGATGAAATTATTTGGGATGAATAAGTGAGGAATTACTGAAAGGAGTATTTAATAGACTTGGAATTATAATCGTATGTCAAAAAGTGAACTTGAATTGCTATAAATATTAGTAGCCAAGAAAACTTCCTGGAAAGGAAGGTATAAATGATGTCAGATACTTGAAGAATGGTCAGGGCTGTCAAACTCTCAGCCCACGGGCCGGATGCGTCAAGTGCTGGCCACATCCACGCTTGGTTTAGCGAAGGGGGGGGGAGGAAATCCCGATACGTCACGTGATGCCGCCATGACGATGTGTGATTCACACTGCTGCTATAGGTATACCTGCTATAGGTATACCTGCTGCTATAAGTATACCTGCTGGAGAAATGTTAAAATAGGGGTGTGATTTGCTTAAGTTGTGGCTGGGCAGATTGTTTATTGTGTGTGACAATTTCATCTATATGGATGATTAGAAGAATGTTGTTATTCTCTTATAAAAAGAGAAAATTGGCAAAAGGGAATGCAAAAACTGCAGGGGGATTTGTTAATTATATCTGGGAAGGTTTTTTTTTCAAATAATTCAGAAATCAAAAGATGCAAGAGATAGCAATGAAGACAATTTGGGAAATGCAGTGCAACTTTATGCCAAACAATGGGTGGATAGAACATACTTTTTTCTCTTCGTTGAGAATCCCAAAGGTGCTTTTTCAAGAGGCAAATGGACTTTCTGGTTTTTCTTTGAAGATGTTTAGCTTCTTATCCAAGAAGTTTCTTTAGCTCTGACCAGATGGTGGGGATGGAAGGATTTATATTTCTTGCAGTCAGCTAGTCATTTGCATTCTTTTAGAGAATGCATTAAGGTCATCTGGAGGTTTATCTGTGTCATCTGGGGTCACCTGAGTGGTGCAAATGGGTGTAGAATTGGAACTGTTGGAAAGGAATGTGCTGTAGACTGGAGATAGGTGGTGTTGTATCCCTCCCCCTCTGTTGAGAGAGGGCTGTTCAGTTTTGACATAAATGGCCTCTTTGACCCCTCTTTCAAGCCAGCGATCCCCTCTGTCCAAAATCTGGACTTTTGAAAAAGCACCTTTGAGACAACCATGACCTGGATGACTGAGAATTTCCATAGACATTGTTCATTGAGAAATATATATATGTATGGATAGGAAACTGTATTGTAAATAAGTTGATTTAAAGGAAGTATGGATACATCAAATAGCCTTGAATTACAAAACAACATATATAAATGTGGAGTTCAGAATTGGTTGCTGAATATGCAAAGAACACTAGATATGCACAAAATCAAAGGAATAGAATAGGAACTCTTATGGGGATGATTGAAAAATGTTGTCTGCAGATGTCTACATTGGTGTGCATTTTTGTGTATTGATGATGCTATGTTGACTGAAGGCTCAATGATTGCTGTAACTGTTAGATTTCGTGATGCAGTGAGATATGCAGTGAAATGAGGACCCAGATTGTTGGGGGCAATAAGCTGAATCTGATAAGCTCTGATAAGCAGTATATGACATCTGAGTGCTATTGCTATCCATGTTGTAAGCCGCCCAGAATCCTTCGGGAATTGGGTGGCATAAAAATATAATAAATAAATAAATAAAATATATGGGTTTGAAGATTAATGTATATTTGGTAAGAAAAATAAAGTAGATAAATATACTGTAGGTACCCTGATAGAATGGTTCCGAAAGATGGGGGAAATGAAAGGCTAAATTTTAAGTTATCCACATGCTGGTAAAAAGGTTGTATGAAGTGCATTGTGAATGTTTGTCAAAATAAACAAAAATGGCAATGTATAAGAATATGATTTTGCTTATATTTTACATAGCAATAAGAACTGGCATGACAGTTAGTTAATGTAGTGAGAATGGGGTAAGATATGACATAATGATACTGAAACAAAACATGTTTAGAGAACAAGAAGTAATGCACAGAATGGCATGGTTGAAGCAAAGATGGTTTGCAATGATAGAAAACCATATAATAAATGTTGGTATGTACTAACTTTAGCTCTATTCCCATTTCTTTTTCTTTTCTGATACTTTTCTTTTTAAAAAAAACTTATTATTCCTTATTCCCTTTCTGGGAATAACTGTGTGATATTGCTTATCTGAGAAGAATAATATGAAAGTTATGCATGATATATAGGTCAGTGCCTGTACTTGTACGTCATGCTAAGCTGTTCCAAAAGTACTTCTGTGTATATCTGCACATATGTGAACATGTGTGTCAAAATTGTCAAGATGGTGACCGCAAGATTGAACCCCATTCCTATCTATTACATGAACAATATATTTTAGAAAGGCAGAGCTTTGATTGTGTGGTCATGTTTGCCATTCTTTTACCACTGCCACCCCAGATACCTCATAAGCTGCCAGGTCTCCTTATTTAGATATCCAAGATGGCATGGCTTTGAATCCTGATAGAATAGTAAATGCTGTCTCCTTAAGGAACTGTATTTAATGATGGCAACATGGTAACATGGGGTATCTGCGGTGGCAGTGGTAAAAAAATGAGGGTGAAAGTTTGTCTCCAAGTTTGTTCTCCAATATGGCTTTCCCATTGACTCTGCTTGTCAGAAGGTTGCAAAATGTGATCACATGGCCCCAGGCAAACTGCAAATCTCAGTTAAAGAACTAAAGGTAGTCCTTGACTTACAGCAATTCACTTAGTGATTGTTCAAGGTTACAACAGCACTAAACAAAGGGCACTTAGAATTGTTTTTCAGTTACAACCTTTGCAGTATTCCTGTGATCATGTGATCAAAATTCAGATGCTTGGCAACTGGTTCATACTTATGACCATTGCAGTGTCCTAGAGTCATGTGATCACCTTTTTCAACCTTCTGACAAGCAAAGTCAATGGGGAACCCAGATTCATGTAGTTAACCAGGTTACTGGGGGTGAAAGTTCATTCTCTGAGCTACAGATATTCACCACTATTGCAAAACCAGGTCATTAACATATCAGTTGCAGCGATTTACTTAACATCTGTGGCAATTAATGTCATAAAAAAGGGGAAAACTCACTTAAGTTCTCATTTAACAACATACATTCTGGGTTCAGTGTGGCTGTCAAGGCCTAACTGTGCTTCCAAGGTGGGGTACTTGGAGCATTTCCAAGTACTTCTAACATGATGGTGCATTCATGTTCACTAACTGAACTTCACAATTTAGGACGTTTCTCTTTCTTGGTTAAAAAAAACAAACAGAGTCAGATATATATTTCTAGATAATTTTTGCTACTGTAGTTGGAGTGTCCTTTAGTCTATTTTACAGTATTTGAATTCACACACACACACACACACACAAAATCTGCAGTGGTTGAATAGGAGCACCTTTCATTGATCCTTCCAGTGGCTTAAGAAACTAGTGATTTAAAAAGAATGACGAGACAGTTAAGTGGAGCTGGCTGCTGGTCTGAGGGAGGAGAAAGTGAGGCTCTAGTTTCAGCTCCTCCTTTCAACATTTAAAGAAGATACAGCTTTGGAGGAATGAGAGAGAAGACCTTCTGCATGTGTGACTGGAGACGGAGAATTAAAAGAGTTCCAGATGAAGCATCTGTCCCTCAATATGGCTTCCTTTCAGGGCTGCTGTGTCATATTCCAGAGACCAGAGTACTTTTTGCTTTATTTGTCACAATACGGAGAATGTCGGCTCCAGAGGTTTAATCCCAAGACATGTGTTGATATAATTCTAAATGTTGCTTTAAGGAACAGCAGCCCTTTGAAAAAGAGGCAAGGGTTACATCCTGGCATAAGGATGCTCCATGGGTTCCTGGGAAAAAGATTGAGCAACTGCAGGAAAAGATGGAGGAGCGACCAGTGGGGTAGGAGGAAAGACTTGAGGGCCACTTCCACGGGCAGAGTTCAGACCCTTGTATGCCGGCAGGTTCGCGAAGGGCCTGGGGCTGAAGCAGCTGCAGAAGTCGATGGCGATTCCTCGTCCGTCGTGTCTCCCTGCTCTTCCTTATGAAGGCCAAGGTTGATATGAGTCTGCAGAGCGGCAGGGGTCAGCCATTCCTTGGGGAGGCAGCTTTGCAGGAAAGGAATGCAGGAGCTAAAGTAGGCCAGGCGGTTCACCCAGCGTGGGATTTCCTTCCCGCACAGGATCTGAGAAACGATAGGGAAACACACACATACAAAATAATTATTCTTTGATTTGCAGAAAATTTGCTACTGCCTCCTTTTCCCGCTGACAAGAGAAAAGAAAATTCATGGCCACGAGGCATAGAAGCAAGAAAAAGAATCCAATAAAATTTACTAACCAATAAATGGATGTGGGGGACCAAGGTGACCTTTCAATAAGTTAGCCAGCATAGTTTACACTATGTTTAATCCTTATACTAAAGAATCTCGAGAGTTAGAAATTACTCATACGATTGATATGTGAATGTTACAATTTTTCAGACCATGCAATTACCCTGAAAATAGGGTTGCCTGTGGGAAGGGGGTACTCTGCTGTGAACTTCCCTGCAGAGAAAAACAGAATCTTACAGGAATCAATAACATCTGGAGAAAATGGCAGGATGCCATGTAGTTTATTCTGCAGGCACATTCCAGAAATAGACCAATTTTCTTCTTACTGTGCTAAGAGTATATAGTTCAAAATATGATGAATGTGATGAACACAGGTCCTGCATTGCATACCAGGAAATCTTATTCTATGGTGTGCAGTGAGACTTAATGAGTACTTGATTTCCTTCCAAAAGCACTTGGCCAAGAGCTTTCTGTGGTCACATGGTTTCCGGTTTTAGGATCGTAAAAATAATAATAATAATCATCATCTAAGCTCTCTACTGCCCTTTGTGTCTTCCCTCCTCTTACACCGAAGCTCAGCACAAACATGCCTTTTGCTTTGCTTTCTGCCAGGTCGTCAGGTTGTCTCCATTTCACCCCCAGCTCATGCTTGAAGCTGCTTAAAGTTGTTGCTGACTGATGGGGTGTCACAGTGGTGTTTTCTCCTTTAAGCAAGCAACAGGCCCCACCAAGGGTTTTGTTGTTGTGGATAAAATCTGCATCACATTATGGTGCACTCTGATGACCCTGAAGAGATGGGATGAACCCGGCATCTTTTGAGCACTTTAGTCGGTACAACCGTACCCCTCTTCTTCTTGCCCTCACATTGTACCTTACAGGGCATTGAAACAGGTTAGTTCTTGTTTCTCTCCCTTGCACCAACTTGGACAATAGCTGGTCAGCAGTGAAGGAGAGAAGAGCAGGATGGCAGTCTCTTATGCTGCTTCTTAGCAGAACATTCTCTGCACCTATGAATTGTTGTTTAGGATGTAGAAGTTTAGAGTCTCCTTCCTAGTAGAATTCAGAGGCTCCTTCAGTCTTCTTTGCCCTGCTCCCATCCCTCAAAAAAGGTGAAAGAACATAATTATAAAAGCAAAGACGTGTCATGGGGCCAACTTTGGAACAGGTCACAAACTGTTTGTATGCAAATTCCATGTTAAGCTAAAGTGGAAGGGGGAAGCCAACCAGTATTCACAATATGATCTGAAGCAAGAGAACACCAGAAAATACTGAACCTCATTGATGCAGAACCAGAGAAACCATGGAATGAACTTAAAGAAATTGTTAAGGATGAATGTGACAGAGAGATTTCCAAAGACCAAGAAAGAGAAGAAGGAAAGCTAGAAACGTATGCTTCATTGGCTATGGAAAGACTTTCAATTATAACAATCCTTTTAAGCTGTGGAATGTGCTTAAAACTATGACAATTCCAGAACATTTCATTCTCCTCACCTGTCAGAAAGCCACTATATGTACAAAACATGGTGAAACAGACTGGCTCCAAGTTGGCAAAAGAGTGAGACAAAGTTATATACTCTCCGTTTATGTATTCCATCTACATGCAAAACCTATATTGAAGAAACGTGGATTGGAAGAAGGTGAACGCGATTTTAAATAGCAATAGCAGTAGATTTATATACCACTTCATACAGCACTTCCTGAGCAGTTTACAGTGTTAGCATATGGCCCTAACAATCTGGGTCCTCATTTTACTGACCCTGGAAGGATGGAAGGGTGAGTCAACCTTGAACCCATTAGGACTGAACTCCTGGCAGTGGGCAGAATTAGCCTGCAATACTGTATTCTAACCACTACATCACCATGGTTTTTAAAACTGGAGGAAATAACATCAATAACCTATGCAAGGCTGATGATACTACTCTGATAACTGAAATTGCAAATCATCTGCAAGCTGCACTAATGAAACTCAAGGAGCACAGGAAAAAATAGGATTAAAATTAAATATAAAAAGACCAAATTAATGATAAAGGCATAGCAACCAGCCTTAGAATTGGAGTGAAGATATTAAAATTGTGGACAGCTTTCCCCTTTTAGGATGAACTATCCTAAAGGAAGGAAGAAGCAGCCAAGAAATTTGCTGCAGACTAGCACTTGGTAAAGCAGCTATGAAAGCCTTGGAACAGATACTCAGATGCTGAAATGTATTTATGCCTACCAAAATCAGAATGACACAGGCAATCATTACTACATGACACTTTATGGAAGCAAAAAGCTGGTTTTGAAGAATTAGGATAGGAAGAGTTTTGAAACTTTTGAACTTTAGCATTGGAAAAGACTCTTGAGAATATCAGATATAACTAAAGCAAACAAATAGATCATTGAAGAAATTGGCCTAGATTTTTCACTCCAGACACATGAGACCAGGCTCAAATTGTCATATTTTAAACGTAAATGTTGGACATGTTTTCTCTGGATAAGTCTATCATGCTAGAAACAATGGAAAGAAAGAGAACAAGAGGATGATTAGCAGCAAAGTAGATATACTGAATTACAACAGAACTGAACGCAGTGTCAGAGGACCTGAAAAACCGGTTAGGGACAGATCCTCCTGAAGACAAAGTATCTAATTGGTCACTAAGAGTCAATACCAACTTGTTGACATTTAATCATATAATCTTCATTGCATCTAGAGTAATTTGTCTTGCAATGTCAGTACTTCTATAAATCTTCCGATGCAGTAAGTAGTTTAAAATACATTCTTACTGTGCTTTCTTTCATTCTAATTTAAATGTTAATTTGTGTAACATAATACTTCTTTTCTTCTTTTTCTGTAATATTACTCTACAGTAATAAGAATATTTCCCACTGCGGAATCATGATTTGCTCCCTTTAAGGGGCCCTCTCCTCCATTATATTTTTACAGAATAGATGTCAATAAACACCATCACTTGCTCTCCCCAATCCCAAGTGCCTATACATAATGACTGGCCTCCAAAAAGCTAAATGCATTGATCCTGGTTAATGCTTGGATTGGAGACCACTAGGAAATTCCAAAGCTGAAGGGCAGATTCAAGCTGACAAAGCACCCTGAAAGAAGGTCCTGGGATTTCTCATATTGTTGCCTATAAATTATATGTAGTCACTAACCCTTAACTTTTTGCTAAGCAAGATGATATGATTTAAATTAAACATACTGTAATGCTACAAGTATACTGGATGGGTATAGACATAATATTGTGTCAAAACACTGTCAAAATAAAAGCTTAGTCCAATTTGTGAGCCCAGCCAATTCTTCCCTAAATTCTGCTGATGATGGAGATTTTGGCAAGGGGTCAGGAAACAATATGATCTCTTTGGGTGATATTTTTTCTGACCCCGTTTTCATGTTTTTGCTTTATTATTTGCTTAGTGTATTGCAGTTATAAAAAAATGAGTAGCTGTTTATTAATGATATGCACCATCCTCAGATGATTGCCAGGCAGGCAGCTATATAAATCAATCACTTAACCTACTTTACAATCCCCAGAATGGGAACCGTGGTGCCAATCCCTTAAAGAAAAAGTTCTGTCACTAAGAGAACACTGCTTTCCATAAGTCAATCAAATCAAATAGAGCAAGCAAAAAAAACAAAAAACAAAACCAACCCTAAGTGCCTTCCAGTAATAGCACTTGATTCCTCCACTGATGTGTAATAATTTCCAGCTTAAGGTACATTATTTAGCTCCTTTCAGAAGCTAGAGAAAGAGAGGGGGGGGAGGGCGAGAAGGTGCAGCAAATGAGAAAATGCCTTGAGATGCTTAATTCTGCCTCAGTATCCCACTGAGTCTTTTAGGGGGAGGGAAAAGCACCACATCACCCACCCACACAACCCAATTCTCCACTGCAAAGGAAGTTTGAATACATCTCAGTAATCTGATCTCTGAAACGGCAGTTTCCTTACAGTCATCTGCATCAAGCAATCAACCCCATTTCCCACTGCAAAATCCTGCTGTGGAATAGACATTGTGCACCATTGTGCACCACAAGGAAAATTAACACTTTCCTCTTTGACACTTCATTTCCTTTGATGTCTGCTAGTCTTATAAACCCAGGTCTTGTCTTGCAATGTATGTCTGTACAGCAGGGGATTGTGACTGGATACCTGTAGTATTGTTAGGGAAGAATTATTTGGGGGGGATGGGGGATCTGCACCTCTATTTTTCATCTCTGGTCCTAGCAGATCAAGCAGGTCAAAATGATTGATCTGGCCTTTTCCTCTTTTCCATTCTCATTATATTAAAAAAAAAAAAGCACAGCTATTTCATGACAGTCCAGAGATACATAAATAACTCGGGAAATGGGAAACTGCTACAAAAGAAATGGCAGTTGGCGACCTTTTCTGTGACACTTCATTTGGATTGTACCTACAAATAGCAAAGAGATCAGTGTCAAGAGAAATGAGATGTGGGTTTTTTTTCTTCCTCCTTTTTTTTTAAAGAGGAAAATATCCGATCCTTAACTGATAAGCACTACTTAATAATTTCAGTGTTCAAGTAAAGCAAGTGAATGCAACCCAATCATTTGGTTCCTAATCATGGAACCTTCGTCTTAGGAACACATCAACCAAGACAATCACTGACAGTAGCAGGAATGGGTTGATGTGTCAGTTGTGTTTGCCTATGGCTGCCAAAGGGCTCAGGGGAATCACTGAGCGATCCTCCTCTCGGTCTCCAGCTGGACAGCTGCCAGCGCTAACCACTAAAAGATAACGCTTTTTCATTCCATTTTAAAAGGATGTTTGGTGACAAGAAAATGAGGAAGGCAGACAAAATATTAGGAAACCTGAGAAGGTTCGAAAGAATAGAAGACGATGTATGGAATCACCATTATTTCTATGCATGAATAAATAAAGCAGGATAATTGCCCAGAAGAACTTTGGGATATGAATTACACAGCATATTTTGGATATAAAGGCTGTAAGAAAAATATCAGAGTAAGAAGCTGTTTCAGATTGCTTGGATCTTGCCCTGAGTGTAAAAAAAAAAAATCATTTTGGATTCTTAACAAAGAGAGACCCCAGATACTAAGCAGGACAGATGCGATGGTATCAGGTAGGGTATTCTGTTGTGTTACAATAAGCAATTCAGCCATAGTGTATCTAATCATAGTGGGAATTGTTTTGGCCCACAAACTGCTTCACCAACATTGCTGGAGGATTGTAAAGTAATACCCAGAGAAAGAATAGAAGGTGAGTCCACCTCTGCCAGAGCAGCTGAGAAGTGATTGCAATTCTTGTGCATGAGATGGTAAGCATTGCCCTTGTACTCTTTGCCCAGTTCCTCCATGATTTTATCCACATCTTCTTCAGTGAAGTCTGTGGTGCCCAAGGCAATGGATTCTCTAGTTGAAGAGAGAGAAAAAAGAAGATAAGAAAAGTCAAACAACAGGAAATGGGCAGGCAGAAAGACAAGACACCAGGCGTGCTTTGAAAGTGAATCCTTGCCATGAATTAAAATGACCTGGCTTCTTTTTCAGTCTTCACATCAGGCTAAAAGAAGATCCTCCTGATCAAAGAGCTGGATTAACTTTGAGCAGTGAGTCTTTTAAAGCAGCAACATCTTTTTTTCAGGCTACTTTAATGAAAAGTGGAAATGAGACCTGAATCGCTTCCTCCAAGTCTTTTTCAAACTGCACAATGCAAACACACACACATAAACATACACACATACACACAAATACACACACCCCTCAGTCTGTTTATCTGCCTGGTCAAATGTTGAATGAAGACTCCAGGTACAGCAGTACTACAAATTTAAACAAATAGCAACACATACATGGGGTGTAAATAGTACCACTATAATCATTTAGCATTTACATATCACACACTTTAAAACAAACACCAAATGTCTACGCTGGCTATTTTAATACTGAATCTACATGCTCTTGGAGAAAAAGTTATCCCTGCCCCTTCTGCTTCCCAGCACAATCATATTCAATGGCATTCCAAGCAGCTATATGGCAAACAGCCAGGAACCTAACCCTACTGGGAGTTGTCAGGAACCCACCCATGCTGGGATTTTGGCAAGGACATTGTTTGAGTTTCTCGCTGTTGAGATTCAAATTTGTCTGTTGACAAATGTTTTTTTTTTCTTCTTCCCCAAAGCATCAATCATAATGAGTGTCTTTCACATGGATAGCCTCAAGTATTTTTATACCACCGTGGAAGGATAACTCTATCGTACCTTGCTGATCTGTGCTGTTTCTGCAGCTTTGACTAATGCACTAACCCCAGCCCTTTATTTATTTTTATTTATTTTATTAATGAAATTTGTATCCTGCCTTTCTTCCCTGGTCAGGGAACACAAGGCGTGTTCTGGAGCTATCGTTCAAGCCCCCATTGCTCACAGCTGAATTACAGCAAAGCGCTCTACTCCGGGCTGCCTTTGAACATGATCCACAGCGGGAGCAGAATGCAGTGTGTGGGAATCACTTTGGTAATATTGGCTCTTGATTTCAGGGGCTGCATTTGTTGCAAGATGTTTTTTGAGAAAAATTCGAGACAATGCTTTTGACCAAGAGAGCCCTGTGTGACTTGGGTCTAGGTAACCTTTCACACCATCTTCTCCAGACAGAATCTATCCATCCTTTGCAATCATCTCATGCCTTCCATTTCAAATATTAAATGGGTGGCATTTTCTGTAGCTCCTCTAGCTCTTTGGGGAAGCCTTGCCTTCCCAAAATTGAGTGGTTTTGCTAGCAAAAGAACAATGGAGATTGTTGCTTGTTTAGGCTTTGGGGTATTTTGCTGTTTTAAACCTAATTAATTCTTATTGTTAAATTTCTTTCAATTCTAGGTCTTAAATCTTTCTTACTTTATTAAGTTGTGTGCCACCCATCTTGTCTAGAGGCAACTCAAAATAAATCTTAATTTGGTTTAATTGTTTTACTGTCAAAATTGATGGCTAACGATTTTTTACATGAACCACCCAAAGTCTGCTAAAGGGGGCAAGTCATAAATTATAAATAAATCCATCTGAATCAGTACTTTTTTCAACAGTGGGGTCAAAGAAGGCATTTTTTGAGGAAATCTATTCAAATTTCCTTGCAGTGTTTTGAGTATGAGATAAACTTTGTGTTGTTCTCATCCCCTTATTTCAAAAATGATGTTATATACCATAGATTTTGTATCTTTCTTTGTGTTCTTGTCACTGACCTCTGTTTGGGTAACAAACCAAGCAAGCAAAGCGGAACAATTACAGCGAGGCTCTATGTGGCAGCTAGCACCTGCTCCCCAGCTTGCTTTTCTACAAATTCCCCTCTCCCTTGAAATGTGTTTTTCCCCCACACCCAAGGTTGTTCAGGCACAGCACAAATTATTTATTTCAAAAGTTTCCAATATTAAGAGTGAGCAATTACTCTGTTGCCTCTCCCCGGTTTGCTCTAGATGGTTAGATCAGTGGATCCAAGGCCTCCATATTCAGACATTCCTTTGTCCCTTCCAATTCCTCCTATTTCTTGGTGACTTCATTTACTTATGGTTTAGCTTCCAATATGCTGACAGTTGCAGGGATGTTCCTGAAATTCTTCCACATAAAGAGAGCCCTGAGTGGAAGACAACTGACCCTGAATCTAATGTTATTCCTCCAGTGACAAAGAAGCAATCTGGGTAAGTCATGGAATGAACTGCATTTGTACAGTCCAGAGCATATCCCAGTAACACAGGGTGAGATTGTGCAGCAATAATAGTTGATATGTTGTGGGAGGAAAATAGCTATTCATCACAGCAGGTTAAGTGTGGGGGTGGGGGATGAATCTAGGAAAAAAAGCATGTGAGAACTATAGCCTGTGTTCTTATGGCTCACCGTGGCTCTGAATTAATAGAATGCCAGAATGGGTGCAGTCATTCAATGAATGGAGGTAGCAACAGCTTTTTGTTACAGATGTATGTTATAGATACATTTCTATCTGCTGTGCATCTCTTAGTATTGCATATAATGAGTACATTCTTAACCAGTCATACACATTACACAGTATTCCTCAATTTATCACTATAGTCTATATCTATAAAAGAGAGGTGTTTTTTTGTATTTGCTCTATACAAATTTGCAGTTCTGCATCAATCTACCTCAAACTTACCAGATAGGTATAGTAAGAAAAGCACTGTTGGGGTCTCCAAAGGGTAGTTGTCCTTTTTGACCCCTTTTTTGGGGTGCAAAGAGGAAACTCTTCAATAACAAGCAGCAACTCTCGACTGAGCACATGCAGATTTGCCTCTCTCTACTGAGCATATGCAGTTTTCAAATTGACTGAGGCACCATATTCAAACTGAGGTGCTATGTTTTATACATATAAATTCCAGATTTGCCCCAGCAGCGATGGGCCCAAGACAAATGGAGCAGCCCACCCTGCCTAGTAAGGTCGCCTACGATGTTGGAGGGGGTGCAGGGGCTTAAGAAGGCCCACAAACAGCTGCAACCCAGTGCTCCTGTTGAGCCCCAGCTGCCTTTCCTCAGCTGGCCTTTCCTCAGAGATGGCCATGGCACAGCAGAGATGTGGGAGGGGGTGCCAGGGGCTTCAGAAGACCCGCAAATCCTGTGGCACAAATATACTTCTTTTAAAAAAAAACCCAAACAAAACCCGAGCAAGGCTGGGTAAGCAGCTAGTAATCTCATAAAGGAGGTTGAGGGATAGAGACTGGCCTAAGATTACCCAGCCTTAACTATCTCCTTCCTTACATCAACTTTTCCCCATCTGGTGTCAACCAAATATGGTCCCATTACCAAAGCCACCAAGGCAATTCACTGTATTGGCTGGTAATATTAGGGTTGGCCCAAACACACGGTAGACACCAGGTTGGGAGAAACTGCTCCACTGCAGGACAGGACAGGTTTTAATCCTGAAAAATCTACAACCTGCACTGTTTTTAAATAGAGTAGGGGACCATTTAATAGAAAAGGGCTGCACTTAAGTCTGGGGAATGAAGCTGAGGCCACATTCATTTTAGCAAGATAGAGTTTGGGGCGGTTCTTTGTTTGCTACCTGTGATGGATTTCTTTTAAGAGTTTTAGTAATGTTATTTTGTTTTCTACCTTAACGTGAGAAATTTTTCTGGCAGTTTTCAAGTTTCATTGTCTGAAGCAGCTCTGAAGAGTACAAAATGAGATCTTGTCCATGGCTGTTTTATATTATACTATAAAATTAAGATAACAACCCAACATATTTGTGTATAGGCTGATTTTCACCTGCTTCCTTGGTTCTCAGAAGGAATCAAAGAAAGGAATGCTTTGGGAAGGGAGCAGACAATGCCCTGCAGGTGGCCAATCCAGAGAAAGGGTAGAAGAGCTCTTATTTATTTATTTATTTATTTATTTATTTATTTATTTATTTATTTATTTATTTATTTATTTAGATTTATGCCCCGC